>VMDR010020320.1:0-10591 GCA_007922815.1 Macrotus californicus
TTTAAATACTCCCAATTTAGGCAGAAAATACCTAGCATTACATTATCTTGCTTATTAAATTCTCTAGGATTTAACATTCTCTGTCCCAGAGCATTTTCTCAGGGTAGGCCAACTGATTGAAAACAGAAGGAAGTGTTAGAGTTTAAGTCTGGAGGCAGTCTCCTGGCAGAATTTCCTCTTTGTCTAGGGAAGTCAGTCTTTTTCTATTAATACCATCAAATGATTGGATAAGGCCCACCAAAGTCTACTGACTTAAATGTTAAGCTCATCTAAAAAAAGTACCTTCAATTAAAAATGGAACTACCTTATGACCCAGCAATTTCACTTCTGGAAATATCTGAAGAAACCTAAAACACTAATTCAAAAGAATATAATGCACCCATATGTTCATTGTAGCATTATTTACAATAACCAAGACTTAGAAGCAGCCCAGGTTCCCATCAGTATGAGCGGATAAAAAAGCTGTGGTACATTTACACAAGGGAATACTACTTAGCCATTAAAAAGAAGAAAATCTTACCCTTTCCAACAGCATGGATGGATCTAGACAGTATTATGCTAAGTGAAATAAGCCAGTCAGAGAAAGGCAAATACCATATGATTTTACTTATATGTGGAATCTAATGACCAAATAAACTAACAAAAAATACAATAGAAACAGACTCATAGAAACAGAGAACAAACTGACAGCTGTCAGGTGGGAGGGGGTAGGGAGGCTAGGGGAAAAAGGTGAAGGCATTAAGAAAAAAAAGCTCAAGGACAGAAAATAGCATGGTGATTACCAGAGGGAAAGAGGGTAGTGGGGTGAGCAGAAGAAGGTATGGTGATGGAAGGGGTGGTGAGCTCACAACACAATATACAGATGATGCATTATAGAACTGTACACCTTGAACCTATATAATTTTATTAACCAGTGCCACCCCAATAAATTCAATGAAAAATACCTTCACAAAAACATGTAGAATAAAGTGTGACTAAGTATGTGGGTACTGTGGCCGAGCCAAGCTGATACATAGAAGTAACCATCAGAGGGATGACATGGTAGCAAGACTCTTGTTCTAGACATCTGCGTCCCCTTCAACTACCTGTCTCTGTGACTCCTGGCAAGAAACTTTGCCTCTGTTAACCTCAATACCTTTATGAAAAATTTGGGAAGATATTAATTTAGTATGCAGAATGAGAAAATAAGGGCAGTGGGGGCCAGTAAGACTTACTCTATCTTTTTCCCTGTTAAACTATACATCACATGCTAGTGAATGTCTACGACTAATATTGAGAAATCAGAGACTTACTGATTTAAAGTACCCAGTATCTTCTGTGTTCTACGTGGCTGTGGGATATATTGAAATAAATCTGATAATTTTTTCAGATACCCTAAATTTTAAAGAATCATTGTATTAATGGAGGTACGTAGGCATGCATTCATCTACTTTGGTCTTAAGGCCATTTTACATAAACAAGGTACAAATGAAACACATAAGAAATATGTAGATTCTTCCACATTGTCTTCCACATCAATGGCGCCCTCAAGACTTGTGTACCACAGCAGTACTTCATCTTTGCAAATCCTTCCCTCTCCGCCCACCTTCCCCCCAAAAAGGTTTGCCTTCCTTTAGCCTCTTTCCTTCATACCATGGTTCCCCAATGACAGCAGCTTCATCTAAATCTCTAAGAGTGTATCCCTTAAACTCCACGTTCCTAAACTGTCTCTCTACCCCAAGAAAACTTAGCAAATCCATTAGTGACTCATTCTTGCAAGTTCTTGTTACCAAACATGTGAATAGGCAACCCTATAATCAAGATCCAACTATTTCTAACTGAAAAACCACTACATAGCAACCACCCCGCTAGATAACTTCCTATTTGTTCATGGGCATAAATGCTAATCAGTTAACCTCATAAGAGCCCTTACACTGCTTTGAAATTCTTTTTCTTACCACTAGTCAGACCTTTTGATATTCCCCACATCTCCCACTTCTGCTGATCCAGATACCTCATGCCTACACACCTGTTCTGAGTCAATAACCTTAATATTTAACTCCACTGAGGAAAGAGAGACCATCGGGGCGAACTTCTTTAACTTCCCATTACAAAGCTCTACTGATCTACAGTGCATCCTACATTATTTATTTTCATCTCATCTCAAGAAAGAGGTACAGTTCCTCTTCTTCAAAGCTAACCCCCATCTCTTTCCACCTCTTCTGGGAGGTGGAAAATAGCACTCTTAAATTTCTTTAATCTCTGCCTCAACATAAAAGTATGCTTAAGCAACCCTTACCCTTAAAAACAAAACAAAAAAATAGTCTCCCACCAAGGTGTAATTCAAAAAACTTCCTCTTGTGGCCAAGATTGAGTACCAGAGATAAGACTTGCCCTTCCACTTGAAACAACCAGAAAACACACAAAAGATATTAAAACTGGTTCTCCAAACGCTGGGCATGAGACAGTGAAGGATGGGGACCCTGACAGAGGGGAAGCAAATAAGGCAAGCCCTATGACCACTACAGTTGCCCCATCTATTGCCATGAGGGAGGATTTCAGGCTGAGGAGCAGAAAGGGGGAACCCAGACCGACTCCCTGAGACGAGAGGACAGAGCGGAGACTGGAGAGAATAAGGCAGCTGGAATTCACAGAAGAGGGAACCAGAGAGAGGAGGGCTGCACAGAGAGAGCGCTGTGAAGATCTGCGGAGGGTCTCCATGGAGTGTTCAGCTGATCAACACAAGCATATGAGGAAACTACCGGGGCTGAAGGAAGGCCCACCAAGAAAGATGAAAAGGAACTGCATCAGGTATTCACACCCAGCCAGGAGTAATACCTGCTTCAGTCAGACTGAAAAATCTCCTGATTCACAGGGCATAGGGTTCAGTGCTCAGAAAAGTCTTGTCTCAGTAGGGGGCATAGTTATCCCTAGGATGAGCACTGCTCTGCTTCCTTCTAGCAATCTGAAAAGTAAGATGCGAAGAGGGTTACACCATTTCCAAGTAATTTACCCGCATCCCAGAACAAAGCTCAATAATATTTATAGGAATAGAAATATATTCAGCTCCCAAGCAGCAAAATTCACAATATTTGGCATCCAAAGGAAAGTTGCTAGGTGTGCAAAGCAGCAGAAAAATGTGATCCATAATTAAGAGAAAAACCAATCAAACCTGACCTGGTCACAGAGCCCATATGCTGGCTAAACCTGCTTCTCTTTGCTTCCTTGGTGGCTGCATTCATTAAGGTG
The DNA here is from genome assembly GCA_007922815.1 of Macrotus californicus. NCBI lineage: Eukaryota > Metazoa > Chordata > Mammalia > Chiroptera > Phyllostomidae > Macrotus > Macrotus californicus. The sequence continues at coordinate 3,229 of VMDR010020320.1, forward strand.
GCCCTGCTCCAGCATCCTAATTTAAGCAATGACTAGGTCAGTCTCCCTCCTCACTCAGGACAGTTATGGTCCCCTGCCTTGTCTGCTGGAACTCAACTCCTGGGGCTCCTGCCTGAAGACCCTAAGGATCTGCCAGGAGCTTCAGCAGCGCTCAGGATTCAGTTTCTGTTCCACTGATGATCCCCAGAGGTAGTTTTCTTGCTTTTGAACACAGTTATGTCTTTTTAGTTTTCCATTTTTCCAAATTTTAACTCACTGCTGTGTTTGGAGCCCAGGGGAAGCTTCAGAACGTGACCTCACCATACCATCTCAACTGGAAGTGCCCATCCCTGTTTCCTGGAAGTCCTTCATTGCTTTCAGTAACACTCCTCTCCCTTGGTTTTCCTCTCACCTCTCCCACCAGTGCCTTTCTTCCTCTGAACCCTTCTTCTCTGCCTACCCACTGAATGTGTGGGCCTTTAAAGGCTCCATTATCTCCTTACTCCATTAAAGGTTTAATCTGAGGCTTTGTAGGTCTGGGATCCCCTGAAACTTTATGAAAATTCTAAAGTTTTTTTCAATAAGTAAAGAAATTTAAAAATGAGAAAAAAAGAGAGGGAAAAAAAACCAAAAATTAAAAAAATAAAGAAAAAAAAATTTTTTAATTAAAAATGGTATTGAAAGCTAGATTTCATTTTTACTTTTATAAAGCTCGCTGACGGGATGTTTATAATAAATACAATTCTTCAGTTATTTAGCATTAACTCTGGGGTTGTGGCAAGCTACATTTGAAAACAGGAAATACTTGTTAGAAGTCCATTCAGCAAATGAGAAATGTAATTGGGGCCCTGGAAGTGTCAATAGTAGGATAAAGACTTGAACTGCATTGGTTAAATGAAGGGCAAATAATAGGTTGAGTGTGCATCATCTCCCATTAATTATGGGTGCAAATTGGATTGTGTTCATGTGTTGGGGGTGTTTTCAATCATCACACATTCAGGTAGCGTTTTTCATAAGTTGCTGGACACTGGGTACATCCAGATGCAGAAGACAGGGTTTGCCTTCATTGAGCTTACAATTTCATCTTTTCATTTCTCCTTATTTATTTTAACTCTGCTCCTTTCTTCCCTAAAGGAAGTTGCCTGAATGTGACAATCCAATAGAACAGAAATGAAACAAGCCATGAGGAAACCTTGTATAGCGTGTTTGCAACATCATCAAGAAGTTCTCAGCTGAGACTGAACCCTAAAGAGGAATGCTGCAGGGTGGTTTGTTTTGTTCTTTTTTTTCTTCTTCTTGCAAGCTAACCAGATCATTATCCCTGCTACTTGGGCAGAGCAGTACAAATTAGCCAAAGCGGGAAAAAATCAAGGAAAAGTGGGTACATTCCCCAAACACCTCCCTGCTCTCTGATCATCTACCAGAGTTCATTTTAGAACTGGAAGTCAGAGGGGTTTGGGGCTAGGGAAACAAAGTTTGTATATAAATAAACTAGGTCCCTCTTTTATAGAAAAGTAGGTTGAGGGAGTGGTTGGCAAAGTGTACAGAATCTCTGCTCTCTGACACCACAAAGTATCTATTACATGAGGACTTCCTTCTGGCGCCAGAAGGCAGGTTTTACTTGATGCTCTACAGAGGATAGGGTAGGGGGTGGAGGGCTGCTAAAATGAAAGTGACTCTGAGCAGGTCTACTATTGGGCAAGGGGGTAGGAAGAGAGTGGGCCCCTAGGAGAGAGAGTGGGAACAATACTGTGTTCACTGACCTTGTATAATGCTCCATGATTTTCAGGGCAGCCTGCATACCACCTGGCTCATTGCCCATCACGAACACACGACAACCCGGAGTGGGTTATACACAGAGATACAGCTCCAAGACGGTGGGCAAGGGGCCCTAGGCCACTCAGCTTCGAAATGCAGCGATCTCCTGACATCCACAGGGTGCTTTCCAGTACTTGCTCTTTGGCAGGATGTCTTCTCTCCCAGGTTAAATCAAACAAGGCATGGGACCACATACTGGAGGCCAGAGCTGTGTGCTACATTTCAAGGGATGTTTCCGAAATGGAGTGTGGCCAATAAAAATCAACAGTAAAATAAAAATCCTCTGAGACAGAAGTTTCTTAGCTTCTGACTAACAATAAAAGGCTGCCTCGAGGATTTTTTAAAATAATGTTGTTCTCAGACTGAGGTCACAGCCCGGGCTAGCTCCTGCTTCAGGAGTCTCCAAGTCAATGAGGTCCAGGGCATCTGCCGACTGCTAAAGCAGCATTTAAAGTCATTTGCAGGAGACAGTCTTCTGATTGGATCCAGGGTTTGCGAATCAGTTAGGCCTTGGCATCAGTTGGCTCTCTAGAATCCACATTGCTTTAAAAACATCTTTTCCCAAAGCCATCTGCATTTTTAGTTGCTAAGACAATCAAAGAGGAGTTTTTCCTTCTGAGAGGCAGAGAATATCAGGTCTGAGTCTTACCACTTTCCCTCACCCTGTTTTCATTCTGAACCCCGGCTTTTCCATCTTCAGCCCCCACAAATCCGTGCCCAGGCACTGGCCGCTCTGTACACTTAAGGCCAGCCTCACGGGGCCCCCGTAGGCAAAGACCTTGGCGCAGTTCTTGGATAAATGCACAGCAGCGGAGAACTGGATGTGTCAGGGATGGCCGGACACCTCGTGTGGAACATGGCTGTTTCCCACGGGTGCCTGCCCGCGAGGCTGGCGGGGCCCACGGGCCCGGAGGTCCTCATCTTCCTGAGGGGCTAGGGCAGCGGGAGAGGAGGGAAGACGGGCGCTCTGGAAGCCCAGGGAGAGCCTGTAAGACTGAGGGTGGAGGCTGACCTCGACATGGCCCAAAGCCTCGCGTAGATACAGGAACAGCAAGGAGGAAAGCGGGCCTAACTCTGGGACCCCACGCCATCAGCCCCCACTGGCCTGCCCGGAAGTGACCGTGCACCACGCGACCTGCAGCCACAAGGCCCGGAACCCCTGTCTGCCTGGCCTGGGCAGGGAACTCCATAAGGTCCTTCCTGAAAAGGCTGATGAACCAGGCACAGGACGGCCTGCCCGGGCCCAGGCCCCACCCCTCTCCAGGGCCAAGGTTTGCCCTTACAAAAAGGGAAGCGCAAATCCAAACCCTGAACCACAAGTGCTTTTCTACGGGCTCTGGGGCTGGGTGGACGAGAAGAGGTTGGATACACGTGGTCAGGTGCAGTCGACATGGCAGGGACCAGCAAGAGGAGGCGTGCCGTCATGTGTGCTTCCTGCGTGACCGTGCTTTTCCCCACGAGTGTGTGTCCTCCGAGTGGGCGGGAGTCAGGCTAACAGACACTGCCACAGCAAACAGTAGACACTCGGGGCACAGTTGCAGAGTTAATCCCCGTATTATCCAGTGGACATATAATGTGAGTCACATATGAAATTCTGCATTTTTAGTAGGCACTTTATAAAAAGAAACAGGTGACATTAATTTTCACATTTCCTTTAACCCACTGTATCTGAAATCTTATCATTGTTTGGCATATAATTTTTAAAATATTAGTGAGGTCTTTGACTTTCTTTTATTCATGTTGTTTTCACTGTCTGGTTGTACTTTGCAGTACTGTACATGCATAGCCGCAGTTCAAGCACAGTGGTCTCATGGGGCATCCACATTGGCCATTGCTGATCTAGGCTCTTTGAGTTTTTAGATCAAAGGTCTGGGCAATTTCTTCAGCCAACCAGACAGCTCAGGAGATCAGGAGGCTGTTGGGGGACAACACCAGGAAAGCCATGTGGTGAATACTCTATCCTTTCAGATGCATCCCCACAGCCATTTCTTGAACTCCTACTTCATGCCTGTTTTGACTCCGTGTTCAGAAGAGCCCCTGCTCTTCTCTAAACGGTAAACCCACCTGACCTGCCCAGCTTCAGATTTCCTCACACAGTACTTTTAACTACAGTGTTGAAAGGGGGAGTGGTGATAGGTGGCATTTTCTGTGGTCTGTAGTTATTATCCCGCCTCATTTTCCCTTTTTAAAAACCAAAGTCTACATTTTAAAAAATATTTGAAGCCCTGGCCAGTGTGGCTCAGTTGGTTGGGCAACAGGTTTGATTCCTGGGGCACATGCCTAGGTTGCACGTTCAGTCACCTGGGCTGTGTCCCGAAGGCAACCGATGTATATTTCTCTCTCACATTGATTTTTCTTGCTCTCTCCTTCTCCCTCACTTCCCTTCTTCTCTAAAATCAAAAATAAAGTATTGTAAATGGATAAATAAATACATACATATTTTCATATATTAAGCGTTTTGTGTGTGTGTTACACCTGAACCTGTCGCTTTCACATGTGCCACTATCTCATTTAATCCTTCAGTGACTGATTCAGGAGTTCAATCCTAGTTTTCAAATAGGCAACATGAGACTTGGAGAAGTGCTATGACTTTATGGTGAGAGAACTGGTGTAAGAAAAAGTTTCTAATACAGTCCTGTATTCTTTCCCTCAGTAAGATCCCTTACGGGACCTGTGGAAAATGTCAGGGAATGGAGCTGTGACTTCAGATCCTAGAAGCCTGCAGTTAGAATGAATGAAGCATCCTGGTGTCATCTAAAACCCAAAACAACCACAGGGGTACAAAATCTGCATCAGCTCCAGGTCCTGACACATTAGCTGTGTGATGCTGGGCAAAGAAATTCACAGTAATAATAAATATAATTAGTATTTATCAATCTTCTCCAGTGTACCAGGCTCTGGCCCGGACAATTGCTCATATACCTCCTGGTTCTCACAACAAGAAAGATAATTTATTTTATAGATTAGGAATCTGGGCCTCAGATAAAGTAAATTGCCAAAGGTCATCCAGCCAATAAGCAGGAGAGCCAGGATTAGAAAACATTATTAAACATACTAGTGTTTGTTTTATAATGTAACTTCAACCCTAACCCATTGAATAGTTTTTAAAAAATCTTAGAGTTTCGAGACCATCATTGTGTATCATAAACAACTGTATATTCATGTTACAAATCTAAAAAACTATAAAGCATGGGCATATAGCAATTGTTTTTAATGGGCTTTTTTAAAATATAAAAATAAGGTATTATTGATTTGCCATGTGCGGTAGCTTGCCAAAACAATGAAGACAACTGGGCTTTTAAAGGAGATAGTAACGCTGGCACTGTCCTGCACAGGGGACTATTGTAATCATGGTGAAGGAAAAGCAGAAGTGTTTTGAAAGTGTAAAGAGATGAAATGTCAAATATTACAGACATATTAAAGCAAGCTGCTCTTCTATACTAATATGAAATGTATATGAAGATAGACATCCCAATCTTCATTAAGAGTCTACAACTTGAAAAAAAAGCATAAAATATAACTAGAAAGAAATGGAGGGAAAAGGACAATAAGAGAAAGATAAAAGAGAAACAGAAATTAACCAGCTTTCTTGAAAAAGAACAGAGGGACGGAGGGAGAGGCAAGGAGGAAGGAAGGAAAGAAGAGATGGAGAGAGGAAGGGAGGGAGTAAGGAAAAGGAAAAGAGAGAAAAGGAAAAAAAGAAAGAAGGAAAAGGAAAGGAAAGGGCTACGGAAAATATAAGCAAACTTGTTGGGATCAGGCAGTTCTTTAAGAAGAAACTGGCCATGACCTGCTTAGCGTTGAGGCTGGGTGTAGTTTTTGCGACTGTTTAGAGAAAATCTAGCGCTCTCCCTGCCATTAATCTTTCTGAAGAAAGACTTTGTTCTGCACCTGTATAAACAATCCAGATTTTTAAAACCTATATGCCTGCTCCTAATGTGTGAGACTATGTATTTATCCTGATAGCCTCAAGTCATCAATAGGCGATGCAAAACGCTGGCCTGAGATATCCCCTTTACATCTTTCTGCTTCCCCTTCTCTCTTTCTGCTTCCCTCCTTCGAGCACCTAGAGTCAAGTTCAAGTTCAGGCGCTACAGGAACGATCGCTACACTTTGTCAACTACACGCTGCGTTTTCCCAGTCCAGAAAAAAAAAAACGGGAGACAGCGTCCTTTCTACTCAACTGATGCCAGAAGGAGACCCTCCCCCACCCCTAACAAAATGACTAATATACCGGGAGGAAACCTCTGAAAAGCCAGGGCGGGGAAGCAGGACGGGTTGTGTGAAACATCCCCCAAGAGAAAGGCATGGCTGGGAGACGAAGGTAGAACGATGCCTGAGTGATGAAGTCAGCCCCGGCCAGCCACCTGTTGTGGCACTTCAGGCGCGGAGCCTGGCGCATTTGTTCTGCTGGAGGAGCCGGCGGAGTGAGGCTTGCCCGGCCTCTTTCTGCCCCCTCTGTCCCGGGCTGAGTGCACACCCGTCTGTCTCCTTGCACTTCACTCAGCTTGGGAGCCTGAGGATTTTAGGGAAAAGACAAAGTAACCTCCCAAATCCTGTGTGAAGGCTCAAGGAGTAACCGTACCACAGCTTGATAGGGCATTAATTATTTTGTTGTTGTTTTAGGTTTTTATTAAAAAATAACTTAGTAGGCAATCACATGGCACCCAGCCCACTGACTGGCACACAGCAGGCTCTACATTGTAGTTAGCTCTACACTGGTATCCACCTCGAAAATGAAGTCCACACCCCCCGACCACGTACTGCAAAGGCCCTTCCAGTTAGAAAATCATGAGACCGCACGCAGTTTTGTTTTGTTTTCCTTGGGAGGAGCGGCAGGGATTTAATCTTTGGCCGGCACGGGACAGGATAAGCCTGGGCGCTGTTTTGTCCTTTTTTCACTTTGGACGATTATGCTGACTTAGCATTCTGCATCCAGAAGCTCACTCTTCAATACACAATCTAACACAGTAATCGATTCCCTAGATTATAACTCAAATCTGTTCTATGCATCGTGTTATTAACAACAAAAATCACACATGCAACTCTCGCAGATGCAACATCCTGCGGTGCATGGCGAGGAGGCAACTGGAATGCAGAGAGGCCAGAGATACAACCACGGATTTTGAGGCCATTTCTACTTACCAGCCTGGTGATTTGGGGTCCCTTATTTAATATCTGTATCTGCAGCTTAGCTTCAAGCTTTGCAAAGTGGAGATAATAACATTTAAGTCACAGGCGTTTTAAAATGAAACGAACCAGTGTAGATAAAAGTGCTTTTGTAGATCACAAAGAGAGGTCAAAGAAACAGGAGGAAAGTGAGAGGTCATTTGTTGATTGCTCGGTGTAGTTTGTTTTGGTTTTACTCTTGTCCGGCAAGGCTTGGATAGGCAATGATACAATATGAGTGACGGACTTGGAAAACAGAGTTCTGCTGAAAAAGACCGGGAGCGAGGCAGAGGTCGCCGATCCCGTGGTTTCTAAGTGTGTAGCAATCTTCGCCACCGCGGAACTAAGATCAGTTGGGGTGGGAGTGGAAGTGGGGTCAAGGTCCCCTTCTTCACTC
>VMDR010020321.1:0-17650 GCA_007922815.1 Macrotus californicus
ATCCTTATGTTGTATACCTGAAACTAATATAATATCATATGTCAACTATAATTGAAATATTTTAAAAAATAATCCATGCATGGTAGGAGTAGAATGTGGAGGGTGAATATGAAACAAGACTGGACACATGTTGATAATTGCATAGCTGGGTGATGAACACACAGATATTTGTTACACTTTTTTCTGTACCTTCCGGTATATTCCAAAACTTCCATCATGTACAGTTAAAATATTTAAATTTTCTAAAAATATATATTTGTAAAACTTTTTAAATTTATTTTTAGAGAGAAAGGAAGGGAGGAAGAAAGAGATGGAGAGAAACATTGATGTCGATCAGTTTCCTCTCGTATGCACTCAGTCTAGGGACTAAACCTGCATCCTGAGCACGTGCCCTGACTGGGAATTGACCCAGCGACCTTTTACTTTGTGGGGCAATGCCCAACCAACTGAGCCACACTGGTCAGAGCAAAATTTGTTGAATGAATGTTGGATACAGGAAGGCGTATTTTGACTCAAAAACAATACCTTTCTGAAAATAGAATGAGCTCCCTTAGAATACAGTGAGTTGGCTGGAGTAAACCAGGAGGCATTCAGAGACCAGAGGACCCTTTATGAGGGATGACAACGGAGCGGAGTTTGATGATCCATTATGACCTGTGGGCCAACCCAGCCCTTCATCCATGAGAAAGAAATAGTGAAAGCCATTTAAAAAAATTTTAAGTAATGTTTTGTGACATGTGAAAATGATATGAAATTTAATTTTAGGGTCCATAAGTAAAGTTTCATTGGAACATAATCACGTCCGCTCATTTGTATACTGCCTCTGGCTGCTTTCGTGTCATAGTAGCAGGGTTAAGTAATTACATCAGGGACTGTGTGACCAGCAGAGTCTAAACTATTTACCGTCTGGCCCTTCCTGGAAAAAATCCGCTGATTCTTGATAGGGAAGATAACCTTAAACCTTGAAAGTGTTTTTCCCAACAGACAGCGCTCCAGAAGAAGTGTGAGTGGAAAAAGCAGGACACAAACACATTCAGCTTTAGGCTTTGTCCCTCCCACCAAGCGGTACCCCTAGGATCAGGGGAAGATATTATGCCCCATTCAGAGCAATAAATACATTGTCCTTTCTAAGAACACAGTGAGTTTGGAAGTTTCAGGGGTCAAGTTTGGTCCCTAGTCTCAGGGCCCAGCATACTCTTCTTGTGGACATAAATAGAGTCAACACAAAGATTTAAAGAGCCGAGTGTAACTCTACACCCTTATCAATGTCTGGAACGCTCTTGTGTTTGCTCATTTGTTTATTCACTGGCCCAGGACTCTGTCTGCCATATTAAATGTCATGTTCCATGCCTCAAGCAGTACCTGCCATCAATGTTTAAGGTGTGAAAGTTATAACATTAAATATCATTTTCTTCTTTCACTACACAAATGCTATATGTTCCTCTTTTTTTTACCTTTTTAAACAATTTTTTTAAACAATTTTTTTATTGTTGTTCAAGTACAGTTTTCTGCCTTTCTATATATTCCTTTTAAGGCTTCTTCACATGTGTATATATAAAGCACCTGGAAGTAGCACAGTCTGAGTATTAAGGAAATTTTGCCCACCACGATTTCTGTGCAAATCAGAATTCAATTCAGCTTCCAGTCCAGAAGGCAGCCACCATTTAGAGTTCTATCAAGTCCTATACACACACCTTTCTTCTTTGTGACAAGAAATGATGTGCCGTGACTGGCTTGTGATTCTGTGCAGGTGACTCACCCTCTTTGTTCTTCATATGTGTAAAAATGGGGGAGCATTATGGGGTTGCTGAAATAAGTCTGAGATGACAGGGCACACTACCTGACACCAAAACAATCTCAGTTTCTCTCTGTTCTCCATGACATAACCCTTTTCCATAATCTGCATAAAACTTTATGGTAGTATTAGCCACAATCGCCAAAATAAAAACAACCCAGTGTCCAACAACAGATAAGTGGATAAACAAACTGTGTTATATACAGCCAATGGAATATTAATCAGTCATAAAAATAAATGAAATACTGGTACAGGCTACATAATAGATGAACCTTGAAAGTGTGCTAAGTGAAAGAAGCCAGACACAAAAGACCACATGTTATATAATTCCATTTATAAGGAATATCTAGAATAGGCTAATTCACAGAGGCAGAAAAGAGGTTAGAGGTTCCCAGGGGCTGAGGAGAGGGGGGAATGTGAAGTGATTGTTTGGTGGGTACAGAGTTTCTGTTTGGGGTGGTTAAAATGTATAGAAATTGACAGTGGTGGTGGTCGCACACAATTGTGAATGCCCTAATGTCACTGAATTGTACATTTAAAAGTGTTTGAAATGGAAATTTTATGTTATATATATTTTACCACCCATAAAAACCTTTGGAAACTAAAGAGCCTCAGAAATACAAGATGCTGATTTGGGAATCTGGAACCAGAATTCCTGGACTTGAGTCCCAATTCCACAGCGTGAGTAACATTGCACAGCCCTTAGTCATCCTATTCAATTTCCCCATTTGAAAATGGGGATTAGAAAATAATTTTATTTCCCACATACTGTAAGTGGCCAAAGAGCTCGTTAATGAAAGCACTTAGAAGATGCCTGCATATAGTAAGTGCTCAATAAATGTTGGTGAGCAGTTATAAGGCTACTGCTGATAAGTGATTTTATTCATACACACTCTTAGCACAGGGTTTCTCAGCCTCCTCACTCGCTGCATTAGGAGTAGACAGTTCTCTGTTGTGGGGACTATCTGTGCATTGTAGGATGTTTAGCAGCATCCTTGGCCTCTCATCACTAGATGCCAAAAGGACACCCCCTCAAAAAAAAGTTAGGGCAATCAAAAATGTCTCAACATTGCCAAATCTTTCTTGGAGAGCAAAAATTTCCCTGGTGAAAAACCACTGTTTTACCATCACCAAATTGCAAAGTTGGAAGGGGTCTTACATATTGCCTATTCTGATGACTTCCATATTCTTTAACAATATCCCATGAACCATTACACATGTAAATTTGTGTGGATTCATATTTATCATACATAAATGTATCAGAAAGTTTCCCAATACAACATATGCCCTTTGTGTGCAATGTAATACCCTCTATTTTCATCCTGTTGTTTTCTATTCCTTTTCTTTAAAAAAAAAAAAAAGCCTGGTCATGACCCTTTAAATTGATTTCATGATCCACTTATAGGTCACAACCTACAGGTTGAAAAAATACTAATCTAGTTAACTTTATTTTACCAAAGGCCAAAGAAATGTCCAGACATTCCAGGCCCATGCCAGGCCCACCTCGTCACTCAGCCTACCTTCCAATGAGTGTTTCAGGCTGACCCTCACTAGCTCTCCAGCTTCCAAAATTGGTCCAGATCCCATGCAGTGCAGGGGAAATCAACACCCCAGCTTTTTCCTAGCTTTGGATACACATGTACATGCATAATAAATATAAATATACACACATTTACATGGAAGTCATGAAGAGTAGGTAATATCCAAGACCCCTTGCAACTTTGTGGTTTAGTGATACTAAGACAGTAGTTTTTAACCAGATTGATATGAATTTGGAATAATGGAGGGGAAAAGTTTAATTGCAAGGAAGAATCACACTCAAACTGATTTCACATTCAAGGCATTCCCTCCCTCTATCCTTTCCCTTCATCCCCTTCCCCTCTCTTTTTTAAAGCAAGCAGCAGGTTGGGACTATATTAGCCTCTCAGAGGCCAATATTAGCCCTACCCTTGGAGACCTACTTTTGCCAGCAGGTGTCCACAATTTAACGTCCTGCCACAACACCTGGAGGACAACCAAATCCTGCCCTAGGCCAGGGTGGAAGTTGTCCCAAGGAGAGCTTTTAGATGCAATCACCCTATCTATTTTTTATAATCTACTATTAAAGAAATCAGAAGGGCAGCTAAAAGGACCTTTCCAAAGAATAGAAATATTTCTTCATGTAAAAAAAAAAGGGTGAATCATAGAATCCTTTCACAAAGTGTTCCCTGCATAGTGTTTTTTCTCCAAAAAGGTATTCACCCGAGGTTCCTGGTGAATAATAACTGCTGACATTTACTGAGTGCTTGCTATAGGCAAGGCTCTGGGTTAAGTCCTTTATATGATCATGTCATCATGCTGACCACTTCAGGTGACAGGTGGCATGATTACCATCTCCATTTTGTAGATAGAGTCACTGACACTCAGGAGATTAAGAAACCTGCCTTAAATACCATGGCCCTCCTGTGGCAATGCTGAGAGTTAACCCTAGTAGTGTTGCCAGATGTAGCATATAAAAATACAGATGCCTCTTGCAGGGAACACAATTATATTAAAAAATTATTTGTTGTTTATGTGAAATTCAAATTCCCTGAGATCCTGTGTCTTATCTGGCAGCCCTAAACTCAAGTGTATTGAACCAGAGCTCATTCTCTAGCCCCTCTGCCAAGGTTCTCAAAGTGTGGTCCCAGGACCAGCATCATCAGCACCACATGGGAAATGGCTAGAAATGCAAGTTCTTGGGCTCCACACAGACCTACTGTGTCAGCAACTGTGGGTAGGGCCCCAAAATCTGGGTTTTAACAAGCTTCCCAAGCAATTCCAATGAACACTCAATTTTGAACATCACTGAAGAAGACTGTAGTACCTACCTCAATAGTCTAAGGCAGGTAGAGACCAGTCAGGCTTTTAAAATCAGCCCCCCAAACCTGAATCTCAAGGTTTTCCGATGACTTCATATCTTTTTTTTTTCTCTTTTCTTCTTTATTTAGTCAAGTCCTATATACATCAACCCTCAATTTTCAGTGCAAACTTGAACAATGTACTTCCTGAATCACACACCAGAGTCTGTCTGGTTCTTCTTCACAGAACTTCATTAATTCACTCAGGCAGGCAGGAAGGCAGGCCCTCAGTCATTCAATAAAATAGTAAGTCTCTACTATAGGACAGGCACTGTGGTGGGCACTGAGCACAATTTACTTCCTGTTAAAGTTGCTTATTACCACTCATCAGTTTTCTGCATTAGATTGGCAGCTCCTGGAGCACTGAGCAAGGGAGAGGAGCAGCCTCTTAAACATCTGAGACCCTAGCCAGGGGTCACAAGGTGTTTAATAGAATTGAATGGGGAAAATATCAAAAGAATTCTCGTGCCCCTTCACCCCATTTTTAATTAAAAGCTCTCCAGGTCTAGGAATGCTGCCCATCTTCCTCCTCAAAGGAAAAACATGAAAACAGCCCTGATATTCCCCTGGGCATGTCTGACCACTTAGTGTTCCTCAGCTCTGGTGCTGAGTGGGTCTGTCTGTTTGTGGTTAAGAAGGGGGGAGTGTTCATTCAGGTTTTACCACCAGGAGCTCACCAGCTTTTCTTCATGTCACTCAAAACAACCATCCTTACTTCCTGCTCACTAAAAAAGAGCTGAGACTTGGGATGGTTAAGGGACGTAATGGGAAATGGCATTTTTACAGCCACAAAACGTGTGCCTTTAGTATTGAAACTTGCCAAGGACCAATCACAAGCCTTCTGTCAGGAAAAAGATTCATTCTAGGAAATGATGTCAAAGTCCCTCTTAATGGAGAAAACCCATCTGTCAGGGCCCAAGGCTGGCAGGCGAGCTGGCAAAGTCTGGAACAGCAGTCACCCACAGCTAGGGTTGGAGCCAACACTGTTTTTTAATAGACTGAAAGGACAGGCTTCAGGCGCAAGCATACCATGAAAATGGCTTCCAGCCTGGAACATTCTTCACGTCCCGCCCTTTCTCTCTGATTCCTGCTCTCTTTCAGATCTCAGTTAAATGTCACTCCCTAAAACCAGGTCATATCCCACTCTTAGCCTTACTCATGGCCTTCCTAAAACCTGCCACAGTCAGAACTAAATTGTTGTTGTGTAGTTCACATTGCCTGCCCCCTGACTAGGATATAAGCACCATTTGGAGAGCCTGTCCAGTTTGTTCATTGTTCATTCCCTGCCTTTCACACAATAGTAGGCGCTAAATATTTGTTGAAAGAAAAGATTGAATGGCTCACGGCTCATCCACCCACCCACCCGATGTGTGACCTTGGGCAAGTTATTCAGTTTCTCTCTTTAAGCCTCAGTTTCCTTATCTTCATGATAGAAATAAAAATAGTACCTGCCCCTTTCAGGTTGTTGTCTGATAGAATGAGATATGCGTGTGAAAGATAAGCCCAGAGGCAAAAACAAGGTTATGTAGTACCTAGGACACTACCTGGATATAGAAAGTGCTTAATAAGTCTACATTAAATGAATATAGTGTATTTTACATGCATTAGCCCAGTTAATCCTAATAGTAAATGCCATGTCATCAATATGCTTATCATCACTCCTACTTTACAGAAAAACCATCAGAGGCTTAGTGAGATTGAAATGTTCCCAAATCACTGATTTGCCAAGGAGCAGATCTAGACTTTGAGACCATTTGCTGAAGCATAACATTAGACTGCCGCCCAAATTCTTCATACTCTGTAAGCCTCCTGTGCTTATCTGAAATATAAAATAAAAAACAGACAAACCAACAAAGCAAAAACTGTAGCCTAGTTTGGTCCCAGAGGTACCCCACAGAGCAAGCACTCCATGAGGACAGTGGGTGAAAAGCTTCCAAACCATTTGCCTTGGATGCATACAGTTGGGAGAACTGTTTACGTTTTTAGTGCTCATTTTCACTGCTTGACAATGAGGGTGAGCTCTGTGAGGCCTCCTTCCTTGCCTTCAGACCAAATCAACGCCAATGGGCTGATAAAGGAGGGAGGAAAGGATGTCTGGTGGGTTCCATCTTTATGTTGAGGTACAGCCATCTCTTGATTGAGACAAACACAATTGGTTTCCTGGCCCATTTCTTTGAGCAGCTTAATCATCTCTTGGTGCTTTAATCTCCTACCTCCTTGTTCCTAAGTACTCCACATCCTTTTCACAGATGTTAGGTCTGTTTCCTGCACCTGTCAGCAGGGTGTGATGCTCTCAATCCCCCAAAGTCTCTGTGCTTTGTTTCCTTCTCTTTGCTCTCTTGCATGCCCCAAACAGAACAAACTTGAAGCATCCAAGATTCCCATCCAGAATGCAATTAAATCTCTTTAGCCTCGATCTTGAATCAACACACATTTGGGAATACGATCCTAGCAACCTGCTTCATGGGTCCTAGAGTCTGCAGGCCTATTTCCATTTGTGATTGACATTCATGTACAGCTGTCAGAACTAGTAGCCATCAGTCAAGCAGAAAGTTATTATCAGGCAGCACTAAGCAAACCCCAACTCCAAGTGGAATTGAGGTTTTTCCATAATGGATGTCTGAGTTAACTAATTGCTACATTCAGCCCAGCTGAACTTGTTTCTTTCTCAAACATAAACAAATCTGGAAAGTTGTGAGTGTTGAATGAGCACGTTAATCTTTGGGTAGAGTTTTAACCTGTGGAAGTCAACTAAATCCTCCCTGTCTTTTGAACTGTTTATTTCTATTATTTCAGCGTGTGTCATGTGGAGTTCTGTGCCAGGAATTCAGACATAAACGGACAATGATAGAAAAATGCTTAAGGAAGCCTCTCATTTACCCTATTTGGCAATTTCTAAAATTATCACCCTATTCTACTGTCCTAGAAAATGCTTTTCTCACATTATAATATGCCTCTTGGCCTCTGGCCATTTTTACCATGCATATTTGCAACAAACAAAAAGGTAAGGTTTCCCCTTAGATCAGAGAGAGCTATCATTTAGAGAATGCAGTGATTGAAGTGTGAATGTGTTGTAAAATTCTCAACCCAGCATGCACTGGGGCCAGTATTCCTCATAGACAATGATGGGTTTTGCTCATAATTTTACAAATACATCAGCCCTTCTCCCAAGAGATTATGAACAGAAAGAAGGCTTGTCCAAAGAGTCTGGGGAAACCAAGAGTGAATTATTCTCAGAATTACATAAAAAGAAGGAGCACAACAGAATAAATGGGCCAGGATCAGAATTCAAGATTTACATTTCTTGTAAGAGGAGAAGCACATGGGTTGGGACTGTGCACACTGCAATGATTCCAAATGTGAGTTTTGGCGCCGGGCAAACCTGGGTTGAGTCCAAGCTCCGTCTTTTACTGATTTTGTTGAAGCAAATTACTGAACCTGTCTGGGCCTTACTTTTCCCTTCTGGGGAGTGGGGATGATAACTGCACCTAATTAATAGGATCATTATAAGGACTTAATAAGAATTAAATTACTGAAGCATGTAAAGTGCTTCACCCAGGACTCAGCCCATAGAGAGGTCCAATACATTTTACTATTTATTACCAACATTAATGGTGCCAAAAGTCATCACTGTTGTTATTGTTTCCATGATATTTATTACTATTAATGATATATGTTGGTCCCTGGGATGAGGATTTTTCCAGTTTTATTAAAGCATATTTGACATATAACATTGCATAAGTTTAAGGTGTACAACAGGATGATTTGATACATGCATATATTCAAAATATTTATCACAGTAGCTTTAGTTAACACATCCTTCACCTTACATAATTACTGTTTGTTGTTGTTATTACAGTGGGAACATTTAAGATCTACTCTCATGGCAACTTTCAAGTATATAAAATAGTACTGTGAATTGTGGTCACCATGATGTATATTACATTCTCAGAACTTGTTTATCTCATAACTAGAAGTTTGTACCCTTTGACCAACACCTCCCCATCCCCGCCGCCCCTCCCTGACCCCGGGTCCCTGGTAACCACTAATCTGCTCTGTTTCTGTGAGTATTTTATCCTTAGATTCCAGATACAAGTGAAATCATACAATATTTATCTTTCTCTCTTTGGTTTATTTTACTTAAAGCATGATGCACTCAAGGTCTGTCCATATTGTTGCAAATGTTAGGACTTCCTTTTGTTTTATGGCTGACTAATAGTCCATTGTATATATATAGACCACATTTTCTTTGTTTATTCACCAGTCGATGGACATTCAAGTTGTTTCTACATCTTGGTTATTGTAAGTAATGCTGCAGTAAACATTGTGGGCCGAGCATATGTCTCTTTGAAATAGATTTCTTTTCCATTGTATGTGTGCCCAGAAGTGGGATTGCTGGGTCACAAGGCAGTTACATTCTTTACTCTTTGTGGAACCTTCGTACTGTTGGCTATAACAGTAAACATTCCCACCAACAGTGCACCAGGGTTCCCTTTGTTATCTCTCATCTTTTTTATAGCAGCCACTCTAACTAAAGTATGAGGTGATAATTCATTGTGCTTTTGATTTGCATTTTGACAATTAGTGTTTTTACTGGCAATTTATTTATTGGCCTTCTTTGGGAAAATGCCTTTTCAAAAATTTTGGCCATTTTTAATTGGATTATTATTACTATTTGTTTTGCTATTGAGTTATGTGAGTTCTGGATACATTTTGGATATTAATCCCTTATCAGATATATGGTTTGCAAATATTATGCCCTGGAAGGAGGATTTCCAAGCCTCATTCATAGCTTTACTAGAATATTGGTGGAACAACCAGTGCAGTATGGCCCAGGAAAGAGCCTTTGGTCACAGAATACTAAGCATCATTCTATGAACTAGATGCGAGATTGCAGAGGATTTTGAAAGCTGTTTGTTTCTGCGTATAATTTTTTTAAATAGCATGTTATTACAACAAACATGTTGCCTTTTCCTTGTCTACCAAATTTAGAGAATGCTAAATAGGGTGTTCCACCCGATCGCCTAGAACCCTTTTTACCATTGCTGCACACTTCAACTTTGGTAAGCTTTTGAGCCCAGTGGCCTGCACCTGTGAATGGGGTATGGGAAGTGAGGGGGTTGGAGGGGGAGGGACTGCCCTCAGGCTACCAGAGCAGCCTTTATCCAGAATCCTGGGAGTTTACACCTACTGCCCTCCCCCCAGGGTGGTCTTTAGCCAATGACTGCTGGGTGAGGGAGTTTTGAAAGCCCAGCTTCCTTGCCATGGGTTAGAACAAACCTGAGATGTAATTTACACCCCAGAGTTTCTCTGGGGGGTCAGGCTGGAGTTGCCCAGTGGGAGTTGACCTGAAGTTGCATCCTTCCTTTGCTTCCTCCCCTTTCTATCCTGCTTTATCTCTTACCAGTTTCTTCTGGAAGCACATCCCTAATAAACAGGTTGCATGCAAATCCTTATCTCAGGACTGCCTCTGGAGAGCCAGACCTAATATAACCACTATTAAAAACAGTGTCTAACCTTCTAATATATGCATGTGTATATGGATATTTTATGATCTCCAAATCTGATGACTGTGAAGTTGCATAGTACATATAATTTTTTTTTAATTTAAGTAGTTATTATTACCATCTTTTCACATCTACAAATATGCTTCAACAACATATTTTTAATAGCCAGCTGGTATTCCACTATATGATTGTACTATAATTTAATTTGTATTACTCAAAATTTTTGTTGTTTACCACTTCTGGGTTACAATTCTGGGTTGAAACCGTTACAGGAAAACTTTTGTTCAAGCCCACTTGTTATTTAATCTCTCTGAAAATACGGTTCCTGGGTTAAATGGTAGCCTATTTTTAAGGGTTATGACTCTTGTTTTCAAATGCCTGAAGAACCATGGGACCAATTCACACCCTTGCCAATATTGTCCTTGGTCTTCATCCCTATACCCTTCCTCCATTTAAAAGACTACTGTGTGCTAAGCATAAGCCTCCGAGGAATTCTGCAGCTTGGATAATGCTAACAGAAACTTTGATCTTCAAACTGGCCTGGTTGCCACCTCCTCTGCATTAACAAAGGTGAGACTAATCCATATTTTAATTTTCATTTCATGTGAATTAAAATAACTTCTTGGAAGACTCATACTTCTTGATTTCTGAGCTTATTACAAAGCTACAATTATCAAAATTGTGTGGTACTGGCATAAGAACAGACATATAGACTATTGAAATAGAATAAAAGGCCCAGAAATAAACCTTTGCATATATTGTCAAATGATAAGGGTTCCAAGACCATTCTTTGGGGGAAGGCCAGTCTTTTCAACAAATGGTGCTGGGCAAATTGGATATTCAAATTCAAAATAATGGCCCTGGCTGGTGTAGTTCAGTGGGTTGAGTGTCTGCCTGCAAGTCAAAGGGTCACTGGTTCAATTCCCAGTCAGGGCACATGCCCGGGTTGTGGGCCAGGTCCCCAGTGGGGGCCACATGAGAGGCAACCACACATTGATGTTTCTCTCCCTCTCTTATTCCCTCCCTTCCCTTTTCTCTAAAAATAAATAAATAAAATCTTTTAAAAAATAAAATAATGATGTTGGACTCTTACTTTTCACCACATATAAAATTAACTCAAAATGTATCAAAAACCTAAATATAAGAGCTTAAAATTAGAAGAAAACATATGGGGAAGTCTTTATGACATTGAATTTGGAAATGGTTTCTTGCATATGATACCAAAAGCACAGACAGCAAAAGAATAAAAATAAATGAGTTGGATTTCATTAAATTAAAAACTTTGGGACATCAAAGGACATTATCAAGAAAGTGAAAAAATAACCCACAAAGAGAAAATATTTGTATATTATATATCTGAATCCAGAATATGTAAAGAATTCCTACAACTCAACAACAATGGACCCAATTTAAAAATGGGCAAAGGACTTGAACAGATATTTCTCCAAAGAAGATATATAAATGGCCAATAAACATGAAAAGGTACTCAACAACATTAGTCACTAGGGAAACACAGATCAAAACCACAATGAGATATCACTTCACACCCATTAGGGTGACTATTATCAAGTAAAACAAGTGTTAGAAGGATGAAGGAAAACTGGAATCTGGGTGCATTCCTGGTGGGATTGTAATATGGTGCAGCCACTATGGGAACAGTTTGGCAGTTCCTCAGAGCTGAATATAGAACTACCATGTGAATCAGTGATTCTACTTCCAGGTATTCACCTAAAGAACTAAAGGTACTCCAATAGATAACTGGTTCACCAATGTTCATAGAAGCATTGTTCGCTGTAGTCAAAAGGTGGAAACCACCCAGATACTCGCCAGCCGATGAATGGATAAACAAAATGTGGTACATCCATACAATAGAATACTATTCAGCATAAAAAGATGGGATTCTGATACATGCTATACTATGGATGGACCCTGAAAACATCACGCTAAGCAAAATAAGCCAGTCACAAAAGGACAACTATTGTATGGTTTCACTTAAATGAGGTACCTAGAACAGGCAACTTGATAGGAACAGAAAGTAGAATAGAGGTCACCAGGGCCTGGTGGAAGGAGGGAGCGGGGAGCTGGTGCTTAATGGGTGCAGAGTTTCTGTCGGGGCTAATGAAAAAGTTCTGGAAATGGAGAGTGGTGGTGGTTGTATAACATTATGGATGTACTTAAGATCACTGAATTGCACACTTAAAAATGGTTAAAGTGATAAATTGTATGTCATACATATTTTACCACATTTTAAAAATTGCCAAATAAATGACCTAGTCTGCTGACTAGGAAAGAAAAGACAAACTTCTGTACTCAACAAGATATTCAGAGTTGACAATAGTAAAGAAGGCTTTCTTTCTTTCTTTTTTTTTTAAAGAAGGCTTTCTGTAACAGGCATTATAACATAACAGTTGAGGAGGTCGGAATTTGCATTTTGACACCTGGGTTCAAATTTCAGCTGCCTCTTGCATGCTGTGTGACTGGGCATCTAGTTAAGCTTTTAAGCAACTCACCTGAAGTCATCTGTAAAGTGGAGAGAATACTTCATGATGCTTTCTGGGTATGAAATGAGATAAGGCTTTGACATGCTCAGCATAGTGTCTGGCACATAGATAAAAATGCAAAAGTAAAATATAACTGATTATTGCCATTATTGGGTGTTATTTTTGTTACTATTTTAAAGTACTTAGGACACTTTGATTTTCTTGATTATTTGGATTACTTTTCATATCATTAAGGAAGAGGCTGGAGAAAATTAATCATGGGACATTTCAACTCTGAAGTGGAAAAACCTGATCCCTGATCCCTTAAAACAATATTTTCTAATTATGCAAATTATGATGTTCTGGTACTTTCTGATCTCTCTCCAATGGATTTAGGTGCTATCAATATGGCCTCTTAATTCTCCACTAGATAGGTTTAGAGATGACAGTCCTTTAAAGGAGAGAGGACTCAGTTGAGGCTAGTCCTTGGTAAGACAAGTCTGTCTCAAACAGCAAGTAAAGCTGGACTGCTTCAGCCCAAATGTTCAGTCTGCCAGGTTTATGGTGGCTGTAAAACCTATGCTGGCTAGGTGGGCTTCTTCTTCATAGGGTCCATTCCAGTAGCTGCACGAGGGCTGACAATATACAAATATCAGTCACTGGTTAAATAATGATGTATTTCTGGTATACTAACTCCCATCATGCCCCTTTCCTACAGCAGGTTTACTTTGAGGGACTCTGAAGGTGGGCTCAGCATTTTCCTTCTAAATTAACTTCTTCTTGGTCATGACTGAAAGAGTTGACTTGCCCATGGCTTCTACATCAGAGTTCAGTTTGGGAGACTATAGGCCCACATTTGACCCTGCCACTAACTTCTTCTCATGTGACTTTGGACAAGGGGTTTAACTCCAAATCTGTGGTTTCTTCAGAGGTCAAAATTCTGTCCTGCTGGGTGAGGTGGAGATCAGATACGCATAGGCATTTAGAAAAGCATAAAGTACCTACATGCAAATTGAAGTATTGTGACTTTTCTCCCTCGGGGAAAGAATATTGATGCAGTTAAATAAATATCCATGAGAATATCATAGATGTGATGTTTCTCAAAGAACCAAACAGCACATGTTACATATGGGCAAACTGAGATTCAGAAAGCCTAAGAGCATTCCAAATAAGGCACAAAGATAAGCTTAGATGCCACTTCCATGACTTCAAGTCAGGGCTCCATCAGACCCTACACGATGTAGGTCCCTCCCTCTCATTATCTTTCTCACCTTTTTGACTCAACAATTACCCCTGTCTACTTTGTTCCAGGCATGTTGTCCTCCTTGGTATTATTCTAACATTTTTAGGTCACTGCATTGACTACTTTACCTGATTGTGAGAACTAGAAGTGGAAAGAGGAGCCCTCGGAAGTTGAAGATGTGATCGCACATAGAAATACCATACTTTGGTGAAAGGGTTAGAAGCTCAGATGGACAGAAATTTCCTGAGTACAGTAAAAAAACAAAGAAATGCAAAATAGAAGAGATTTTTTTTAAATATAAATAACCCACATCTAGATAACAAGAGTTTTTGAAAGAAAAAAAGAACAAAAAGATGGAAGGGAAGAAATTGCCCATTTGGTAATTCAAGAAAAGTCTCTGGAACTGAACAGCATGTGTTTGTAGCTTCTAAGGCCAGTACAATGAATAAGGCACATGGTCATGGAATTTCAGAAAGCTGGTTCAAAAAATTTTTACAATGTTCCTAAAAGAAAAGGCAGGTCGTATACAAAGAGTCAGAACAGAAGTCTGGCTTCAGACTTCTCAGACTTCTAAAAGCTAGAAGATGACAGAGTAATGTCTTTAAATGTTTAAAGAAAGTGATTTCTAACCTGAGATTCTATATTCAACATCTATATACAACATCATTGCCAAAAATAAGAATAATAACTTCTTTCTCCAAAACTTAGTGAAAGAAGTACTCAACTAAGTTGAGAGAGTAAATCGAGAGCATCGAACATGTGGGATCTGAGAAATAGGGTATCCATTGCAGAGAACAAACGGGGTTGCCCAGGAGGGAGGGGAAGGAAGATCCAGAGTGAGAGCTGGTGTGTCTGGCATCAGAAACGGGGGCAGAAGGAGTCCAGGATGGCAGCAGAGTAGGTGGAAGCTACACTTACCTCCTCCCAGCAACAAACTGGAACTACAGCTAAATTATAGAAAAACCATCTTGAATAACCAACTGAAGACTAGCTGGAGAGAAGTCTTACAACCAAGGACTTACAGAAGAAGCCATATTGAGACTGGTAGGGAGGGCAGAGATTCTAAAATGGGTAACCCCACTCCCACCAGCGGCAGCTGAGGTTCCGGAGGGATATTTTTCTCAGATGCAGGGGTTTCCCCTGAGAGGCATAAGGTCTTAACCCCAAGCCTATCTCCCTAGCCAGGAGCACCAAAGGCGGCCAGGGGCACCCACGTAACATTTGGCTGTGAAAAGCAGCAGGTTTTCTGTCTGTCAGGGAAACAACAGTCCACTAGAAACATAGGTGCCTTCTTAAAGGGCCAACACACAAAATTTTGTTCACAGCCACTAACCCTGGGCTCCAGCAGAGGGAGGGCACAGCTGACTAGAAGTCATGTGAGGAAGAGACTTGGGTTTGTGGCTCTGGTGAGAAAGCTGAAGGGACAGCTGCCGGTTCCCCTGTGCTAAGTCACTCTCCTGCACTGCAGACAGCATCTTTCTCGCGTGGAGCACTCTCCTCCATACAGCATCAGTCTGGGGGACAGCAATAGCCCCACACTCTGGATTCCCTCTTGCCCCACGCTGCGAAGCTTATGCCCTGCTCTGGGGTTGGCTGCCTTGTCCAGGTTGTAGAGGTCTGGGCAGACTCGGAGTGTCAGTGGATGAGTGGTGTGGCTTTGAGGTGAGAGCCACTCCTGCCACATTCCTGTGAACCTGATGGGTGTTTCACTCTCACAGAAGATCTACTGGCCTCTCCCTCCAGGCTTCGGGGACCCAACCTCCTGGCTCCAGAGGCCATACTCCTGACTCCTGGTGGCTCTGCCCTGCCAAGGACGGGGCAAAATGTGGGACAAGTGATGTGGCTCTAGGATGGACCATTTTACCCTTACACCCCCCAGTCAGAGCAGAGCCCTCTCTTCACACAGACAATTCTTGGTCTTTTGGACCTCATAAACTCTGCCTCAGTATTCGTCATTTCTGACTGCTGCTTTTTTATGGTTTTTATGTTCTTTTTCATGCTGTTGAGCATCCTTATAACTATTACTTTGAACTCTGTATCTGGTAAGTTGCTTGTCTCTATGTCAGTTAGCTCTTTTTGTGCAGATTTCTCCTGTTCTTTCATTTGGGGAATGTTTCCATCTCTACGTGTTGGCTGCCTCTTTGTGTTTATTTCTGTGTATTAGACAGATCTGACATGACTCCCATTTTTGGTGGGGTCACCTTATGTAGTGGGCGTCCTGTGGGCTCCAGTGGTTCAGTGTTCTTGATCGCCTTGAGCTGGGTTCTCCAGAAATGTTCGTTGTGTAAATTATGTGGGCCCTTCTGCTATAATTGAGTCTTGATTGCTATAGGCCCATTTGTTCATGGGATCAACACTCAGGCTGGCTGACTGTGAGGATCGTTTCTAACCACAGAGTATGAGGTGCTGTGCAGACACAGACCACACAAAGTGGAATTCATCTTGTCAGGGTCTGGTGGCTGCCAAGATCTCCCTTTGGATAAGTTGCTTGTGAAGCTAATTTGACCTTGCGCTGATGTTGTCTGAAGCTGGCCACTGGATATGTTGCTTCTGGGCCTCTTGGGAGGAACTCTGGTACAGACCAATGTCTAATGCTGCCTGTGACTGGCCCTGAGCAACCTGTTTGGAGCTACAAAGCAATCCACAGTTTGTGGCAGCCTTTGAGTGGCCTGAGTGTGTAAGGGAAGGACCAAAGTGCCCACCAGGGCCAGCTTTTACCAGCACTGGGCCCAGAGACAGTTCAGAAAAAGTCCCAAAGCACCCTGAGATCTGCCTCTGTCTGCTGGCTGCCTGTTAGGCTCAGTCACTGAAATAGCCTCCTTCAGTACTCAAGTTGTATGAGGGAGGTTGGTTCTCAGTGAGTCACTAGGTTGGAGTGAGTGGTGTTCCCCAGATTGATACAGCCCCAAACCTGATGCCAGTGCTGGGTCAGAGGCCACTCAGCAATGTCCTCAGGTATACCAAGTCTAGCTACTTCCCACTAGGTGCTTGTGCACCTTTGTGTTGGGGCAGGTTTCCAGATGGGAGAGGGGTGGGAAGCATGGGTAAAAAAGTGAAGGGATTTAGAAGTAGAAATTGAGATTTACAGAACAGTGATAGGGATGTAAAGTATACCATAGGGAATATAGTCAATAATATTTTAATAACTATGGTGCCAGATTGTTATCAATTTTTCAGGGTGATCATTACTTCATAAGTTATGTAAATGTCTAATCACCAAAACTAATATTGTATATCAATTGTAATTTTAAAATAAATTTTAAAAAATCATTGAGCCCTGGCCTCACAGCTTAGTTGGTTGGAGCATTGTCTCGTACACCAAAAGCTTGTGGGTTCCACCCCTGGTCAGGGCACACACCTAGGTTTCAGGTTTGATCCCCGGCCAGGGCGCATACAGGAGGTTACTGATCGATGTTTCTCTCTCTCCCTTCCTCTCTCTCTAAAATCAGTAAACACATCCTCAGGTGAAGATAAAAAAAAAAAAAAAAATCACTGAATTGCTCTGGCTGAGTAGCTCAGTTAGTTAGAGCATCTCCCCGATGTGCCAAGGTTATGGGTTTGATCCCCAGTCAGGGCACATATAAGAATTAACCAATGAATGCATAAATAAGTGGAACAACAAACCAGTCTCAATCTCTCTCTCTCCCTCTCTCTCTCCCCCCTCTCTCTCCCTCCCTCCCCCCTTCCTTTTCTCTCTAAAAAAATAATTTAAAAAGTGCCACCAAAAATCGTTGAGTATGTATTAC
>VMDR010020322.1:0-17643 GCA_007922815.1 Macrotus californicus
AAAAAACCCTGTAGTGCATTTACACAATGAACACTATGCAGCAGAGAAAAAGAAGGAATTGCTATCTTTTACAACAGCACAGATGGAACCAGAGACTATTATGCCAAGTGAAATAAGCCAGTTGGCAAAAGACAAATACCATATAATGTCACTTATCAGAAGACTCTAATGAACAAAATAAACTAATGAGCAAAACAGAACCAGAGGCATAGAATCATGGAATAGACAGATAACTGTAAGATGGGAAGAGGGAGGTGGGGTCTGTTTGAAAGAAGGTGAGGGGATTAGTCAGAGAATATATATGAAAGACCCAAGGACGTGGACAACAGTGTAGGGGTTGACTATGGAACTGGGGAATGGGCTGGGTAGAAGAGGACGAAGGTGGGAAAACTGGGACAGCTATAATAGCATAAGTAATAAAAAATTTTAAAAGTAAAATAATAAAAATATTTTTAAAAATTATCTTGTGGAGCTTTTTAAAAATACAAATCCCTGGCCCCACCATGTATCCATGGAGCTGGATATTCCTGGGATCGGGCTCCAGGCATGTGTATATTTTTAAAATATTCTGACATCTTAAAGCCCTTCCCTTTACTAAGCTGATCATTAAAAACCATTGTTCAAGAAAATTACACTAGATGTTTAAACATAACATGGAGGTCCTGATTCACAAGATGCTTGGTAGCCCTTCTCTGTCATCTTCTCCCGCTGCCCCAGCTTTGAGCACAGCCCCTTCTCTTTGAGTCCTTCCAGAAGTACAGATAGGACTTAAGATTTGGAATTTCAAAAGCCATTCCTGTTAGGGATGTAGATTTTATGCAAAGCAGAAATAGAGCGGAGGAAAAATATAGCAGAGATGGTGTGGTCAAGGGAAGAAGATAAAGAAATAAAGTAGAATTTTGGGCCTTGGGGGCAACCTACATTCTCAGGCATCCAGTTCCTCGAAGTCGAGAGGGAACTTTAAAAATTGAACACCTGAAATCCTCTTTCAGCCTGGGTCATTTGGAAATGACAACTCATCCTTATGTTCTGGGACAATATTCTCAGACACCTTATAATGACATTCTCCCTACCATTTCAAGGACCACAGTCTCCCAATTCAAAAGAGGTGACTCATTTTAAAATCAGGAAGTGAGCACATGGGTAAAAGTCAACAAGGAGGTCAGCATGTTTAAATCATAATATTTTGTACCTGCTGTGAAGAAAATGATTTTTATTCAGAGAAAGAGAACCAAGGTGAAGGGAAAAAAGCTCCTTCAACTTTAATCCAATACCACCAGGTAGATGAGCCAAGAACTTTGGCTCTGCAAGCCAGATCACCTGGGTTCAAATCCTAGCTCTGAAACCATAGGTCATTCAATTAGTCTCCAAGCCTCGATTTTCTCATCTGTTAACTGGGGAATAGTATTTAAAAACTGAGATCTATTATTATTAATTATCCTGAAAATGAAGTTATTTTAGTGGTTGTTTTTGGTAACCAACACTGAATCATTACTGTGACTTGGGTCCTCACTGAGTGCTTTACACCTGTCATCTCTGAATATTCACAGAAACCATTGGAGGTGGGTACTATTATCAACTGTTCGAAAGCTGAGGGTTTAGGTAGTTGGCTTGAAGTTACATGGCTGGGAATGGTGGTCTAGAAGTGAAGCAGGCTGACTCCGGAGCTGCACCCTGAATGATGATGTGAGTGTGCCCCTTCTCATTCCAAACCCTGCCGTTTTCTGAGTGCTCCTGTGTGTGAGCAGAATCCTGTGGGTGCTGATTTGCCATGGACCACCGAACATGATGTGCTGTCAACTGGCTCCAGGGCAAATGAGCCATAACCTTGCTCTTAGCACACTGCCCTGTGCTGCACAGTCTCTGTGGTTTAGCTGCCTACTGTATTTTTTAGTTCAAAATTTCTGGACAGAGATTTCTGTTAAGCCTGGAATGTGCAGTGGAATGCTCTGGAGAATGAATTGACTGTCTGCTCTCAGAGGTGTGCCTCTGGAGAGAAGTGCTTTGCCAAGGAGAAATCTGGTTTTCCAAAGTGAGTTGAAACATCCCTTGTCCTGAGGAGGCTTTATTAACAATTTATCTCATGAGTGTTCAGGTATGAGGAAGAAAGTTTGTATAGCAGCCGTGAACAGGTGATTTTCTTGGCTGTCTGCATAAATGAGTGGGTAGAGCCTTGAAAGAGAACTTTTCTAACATGGTTGAATGTATAAATTTAAAACAATATTTTTTTCCAAAATATTTCAAGTGAAGGAACACATCTGAACATGAGGTCACTGCCCCTCCCCCTCCCATTATCATATGTCATACTTTTCCCTTATTGTGCTGAAATGGTTTTCCCTTGGCTGTAACCAGACAGATTTTTAGATGCTGGAATGTGCTAAAGTGATGATCATCACTTATGGGGAGACCCAGGCTCAAACAATCCTTTTCTGGGCAGATGTCTATTTATTCACACAATTCTTTCCTGGGGAGTTAAGCTGCACCTTGGCATTCTTAATACAAGGAGTGGCCTTTAAAATGTTGAACTGACATCTGGAAGGAACAAGAAACAACAAACCGAGTGTCACTTTTGGCTGTCCGTGTTTGTGTGGTGAGAGAAGCAGGTTGATGACTGCTTAGATTGACCAAACAGAGGGGGTTTGGAGAAGGTCAGTAGGGGTAAGGAGGCAGGTGGAATTCTTCCAGAATCTTCTGGGGTCTCATAACTGCATTCCATCTTGGGCTCATGATCTGCCCTTGGACCAAGTAGTCTGAAAGAAGAGCCCAGACAAATGGTCTTGCTAAGAACTACTCAACAAACAAAAGATGCTCCTGTAGGGCACAGAAAAAAGTGAACCTGTTAATAGCCTCTTGAACCCAAAAACCAGTCCTTAGCTAGAGAAATCAATTATCTGTCACACAAAAGAGTGTCTGTGGGCAGTGGGAGGTTATGGAACCAAAAATTGTTCTGTTGACAGATCCCGAGGACCAGCTGTAGGTGCAGACTATGATGAATTCCATCCGCAAAGGTGATCAGTGGGTGAACAACAGGACAGACGCAGAGGCCACACTGAGGAGGCATAAGGTTTGAGAACTAATAACTCAGAATTGTAATTACAGAATACATCCCTCTCCCCCACGTTCCACCACAGAGTTTCATAAGAAAAAGAGGTGAACACATGGGGAGTAAGGATGATCTTCAATCTCTATTTGCCTCTCATCTCTTCTCAACCACATGTGCTAAAATATGTGAGCTCTTTGGTGAAATTATCTACAAGAGAATGCCTTTGTCTCCTCTAGGAAAGATAAATGGCTCTGCAATTTATTCTAAAAGGAGTTAAAAACCAGTAAAATAAACAGGAATGTGGACTAGGGGTAGAGGCTGAATAGAGGAAGAAAATGGGGGAGGGAGGAAGGACAGTATGATTTGAAACTGTCAAAGCAAGAGACTTTGTGGGTAGCTGGGAAGTGAGGCTGCTCAACCAGAAAGGAGAAAGAGAGAACACTGGCTTCTTGGAGTTTTAGCTCAGAACGTAACTACAGAGAGGTCCAGATCAAAAGGGTTGAAGGAGACCTGCCTCTCAAGCAAGCAAAGCAGGACTGAGCCCACCGCCAGCACAGATCCTGACTACCACTGCTTGAGGGCTGCCCTTTGCATGTGCTTCTGTGTACCTGCAAGGATAAAAAGATGACTTCCTTTTCAGAAGTGATTCTGGTGTGCACCAGTCTCGACATCAGGCAGGAGAAGGGGCAATGGGGACAAACACTGCTTCCAAGCCACAATCTAAATTGATTTTTAATGACATTTCCTGGCCTCCCTTAACGTAAGCCAAACCATTTCAGTTATTTCATGATTGCACTTTCAATCACACTTTAACCATATTTCCCTAAGAATGAACATTATGCAACATTGCCTGAAAGGCATAAGGATTTTCTTCCCTTTCCCCACATCAAAGTCATCATATAAAAGTTGTTAAAATTCAGGAAACTTCTGGCTCTTGATCATGTTCTACTGACATTCAGGAGCAAGCTGACTCCACAGACCATGAATGAGTCTTGCTCATGATGAGAACTGGTTGTCTTCCTGTCTGGAATGTCCTCCCTTCCCCAGTGTCCCCCCTGCACCCTAGCTATCTCTCATGGCCCAGTCCTATACTCCAGAGCTGAGCAGAGAGCTCTGATCACCCACCCAGACACTGCAGCTCCCACCATCTGTGCCACTCATACTGCATGTACTTTCTGCCTTTTTCTGGTAGTGGTTTGTGCCCGTGCCTGACTACAATTTAAGATTGGTAGCTTCTGCCAGCTGCAGACTGTTACTCACTTTCCTTAGCACTTAGCCACCATGGTGTCCTCCTTCTGAGAAGTGCTGACAGTATGTTAACTGAATGACTGAATGCATGAATAAATGCACTGGCCTCTCCCCTAAGTGGCAAACAGTCCTACAATGGAGCACATATTCTCTCTCATCTTTCAGATTCTCCAGTGTTCCAAGAAATATATGTATCTTCCTTCCCTGAAGAAAGTGTATATATTTTGTGTATCCAGTATTGACAGAACCAAAGTTTAGGCTTATAATAATATAAATATTCATCATATGTTGCTAATTTCTGATGTAAAAGAATATATTTGAAAAAAAGAGAAGGCTACATGGCATAGTAGGTGCTCAATAAATGTCTTGAGTGAATGAATAAATGAATGCCTGAGTGGTGGTAATAGAAAATTGGATAAAAATAGGAACAGAAACAGGAGTAGAAAAAGTATAGATGCACAGGAAATTTAGAAAAGAAGTAGAAATAAAGGGAGGGGAGAGAGAAAGGAGACCCAAATCTAATTAAGTTCTAAGTCAGCAATTCTGATTTTACTACAAACTTGTATGTGATAATTTCATGAATAGAGAGGCAAGGTATTTGTACGAGAAGAGAATTGGCTTGGAAGAGAAACAGCTGGATTCTGATACACACTCACTGTGTGACCTTGAACAAGTGACTCAACCTCTCTGAACTTCACTATTTTTAAACTTGATTTTCAAGTAATTTTAGACTTATAGAAAATTTGTAAAAATACAGAGTTCCCGTATGTAATTCACCCAGCTTCCTAATGTTAGCATCTTTCATAACCATTAGTATTAATACATCAACATTAATTATCCATTAATTGATTTATCCATTAATAAACTACACATCTTATTAGATTTTCACAGTTTTCCCATTAATATCCTTTTTCTAGTCCAGTATCCAATAGGATCCCACACTGCATTTAGTTGTCATGGCTCCTTGTCTCCTGTAGTCTGACAATTCCTCAGTTTCTCCTTAACCTTTCATCACTTTGATACTTTTCAATAGTAAAATGACCCTCCATTGGAGGCTGCCTGATGTTTTTTTCCCTCATGATTAGAGTTACACTTTTTGGGGGGGCGGGGCAAGAAAGCCAAGGAAATGGCATCATGCCCTTCTCAGTGCATCGTATTAGGAGATACACATCAATATGTCTTATCTGATCACACTGACTTTAAGCACCTAAGGTGGTGTCAGCTGGTTTCTGCATTGCTCTATTTTTCCTTTGGTAACTAACAAGTATTTTGCAGAGAGATACTTTTAAACTATGCAAATATCTTGTTTCTCATTATAATTTTGTACAAAAATTTTAGCATTCATCAGTGCTTCTTGCCAGTAATAACTTATTCCTGGAATGTCCTAATGGTGATTTCCTTTTTCCCTTATTCCTTTTATATTTATTAACTGAAATTCTTTTATAAGTAAGATCTGTGCATTATCCTCCCCTCCCATTGATATATTTATTCAATTATTCACATAAGTACAAGTTCATGAATATTTGTTTTATTCTACAGACTATAATCCAATACTATGATTATTACTTTTGTTGTTTAAGCTTCACTTTCTTCATCTGAGTCAGGGGCAATGACGACTGCCTTACAAAACTGTCCTAAAGAGTAAATAAGAAAATATCCAGTCTAGAGCACCTGGTAAATGAATGCTAGCTGCTTTCCTTCTTTTTCTTTACAGAAAGTAAAGCCGTGGTAATTTGTAGGCAAAACCTTTCTAGATAGGTGAAGATCTGAATTTGAGGATTCTCCCTTAACGTAATGCAGCTTTTCTACCCTAAGGTATATAAACAACAAGAATTTAGCTAGCCCAGTGTTGTCTAGTGGAGGTCATTTGGGATCTGCCTGTAATGACTATATAAGATTGAAGACTGATTTTTAATCAGCATGCCCATAATTTGTATGAAAATAGATGCTTGAGAATACTTGAAAACAGACTGTTCTCTTGAGTAGTTTAAGTGTTTTCCCAGAAATCTTGTTTACGTTCTGAAGTTGCTTAGATAAACTATTTTCAGAGATAGTCCAAAGCATGCCTCAATCCAGTTGTGGTTCATATCGTCATTTACTCTGAACTAGTGAAATCACTGATCCACCTTTGATTCCCAAGGTTATAATAGTGAATGGAAGAAATCCAAGTTCTCTTCTCCAAAAATTAATTTAAAATTAGATTTTAAAAGTTTGGGCAAATCACTTTTAAATTCAGGTAGAATTTGAAACAACAGTAACAACAACAAAGGTCAAGGACAAGGTCCTAAGTTATGTGAGAATGAATGGTTCTGGAAGTTTAAAATAATTCATGAAGTACAGTAAAATCCACATATGAAATCATACAGTTTACTGGAACTTCATTTCCCACTCAGTTTTATCAGTAAGGAAAAGCAAGAATGTCAGATTTGTTTTAAAAAACAACGTTGGGGCAGTGTGGTTCACAAGCTCTCACATGGACTCCCAAAGTCTGTCTTACTCAATTTGGGGTACAGCCAGGAATCTGAATTTTTGTCAGGTACCACCCCCCAATATGAGCCTTGTTACAGGTAGAAGGCAGAATACCATTGGTTCAAAGCTCAGGTTCTTGACAATGTGGTTTTAAATCTCACTATTGCCAGCTACCGCCCTTGTAACCTTGAGCAGATGACTTGATCTCCTTGTGCCTCAGTTTCCCCATTGGCAGAGTAAGGCTAATGACAGTATCTGTCTACCAGGGTTGTTACGAGGAGCAAATAAACGGTACACATAAGCGATTAGCACAACAGTACTATATGGAGTTCAGCAAATCCTATGGGTAATAGATCGCCCTTTGAGGAGCATGTCTGGGCACAGAACTAACTGCTTGGGCTGAGCCTCTAACACTTTCTGTATCCACTGTGCCTTATGATGGTCACTGACATTTACATCCATCACCCAGGGTCATGATTGGCAGGCTACAGAGACTTCGAGGTAAACTGCTATCATTAGAAAGTGCTTAAGTAACAAAGACTGATTGATCCTCTGTCAATCAGAGGTATGAAGGACCAGAATGGGAGTATCCTCTTAGCATTTAGGTAGTTTATTAGATGACTAAAATAGTAAACTACTATATTTGTGGAGTTAAATCAACAACCAACCAATAAGTACAGAGACTGAAATTTTGTGTTTTAATATTCAAAGCAAAAGAAATTAAGCCTAAAAGACAGAAAAGGTAGAAGAGAAAACTCTGGGTGTGGGGATTTACTATAGAGGAAAAGTATTCTTTAAGTCCCAGAGCACAGCATCCAGGACCCCAGCCTTGCATGGAAA
Organism: Macrotus californicus; assembly: GCA_007922815.1. NCBI lineage: Eukaryota > Metazoa > Chordata > Mammalia > Chiroptera > Phyllostomidae > Macrotus > Macrotus californicus. Next base: position 7,601 of record VMDR010020322.1, read on the forward strand.
TCTGCCTCTCCTCCTTCCTGTCCCTGTCCTTGCTCCAGGGCCACAGCGTGTCAGCCATTGGCCCTTTTCCTCCTAGTGAGCCACTAGACCACTTACAGTGCCCTCCTCCTAAGTGTTCCCAGACTCCACTCACAGCTGTCTTCTTTGGAACTAGTTTCTGGTAAGGTCTCAGAGACCTTGGAGGGATTTCCTGGGGGATGGGGATCCTGATGAGATGCAGAGGGCAGGAGAGGGGTGATTCATCGTCCCTCAAGCCCACGTTCTTCCCTGCCCTCCTGACCCAGGTGTTGGTGTTTAGTGTCTGCTGAGGAGGCCCTGAGGGTGAGAGAGGGGGGTAGGCTGGACGGATCCCATGGCCAGAGATCATGCTATCCAAACTCAAAATTGAGACATTGGGCCTTAAAAGCACCTGTAGGAACTAGGGGGAGAATATTTGAATGGGCCCAGGGCAAATATTTTGGCAAGGGAGGCGATAAATGGTTGTCCAAAGGGAGAAGGCATATGGACTTGGTAACGATATGGGGTAGAGAGAGGATCACTTAGGTTTCAGGGGTGGTTAGAGTAAAGTGGGAGGGATGATGACAATGTGTTGCCTATCTCATTGCCTGGAAAGAAAGCAGCCATCCTGGAAGTGTCAAGACAGACAGGTAGATGACATGTCAGTAACAGACAAACCTAAAAGGCAAAATATGCTTAAAAGTCACTTACTAGCAATTCTTACAAAAACATCTCGAAGTGGCTTCTTACCTCATTAAATCTCATCACAAGGTCTTCAAGGGCATTGTGCTCTCCATTCTGGGTGTTAAGAATGGATGCTGAGATGGATGCTTTGAGGTGGGGCAGGGACCTCTGATATTCCGGAGTGCCCAAGTTCTGGGTCAAGAAGCAAAGATAGTCAACTGGCAAGACCCTTCGGTAAATATTCTGCTCCTGCTCCATCAGGATGCTGGCAACTTCCTCAGGAAACTGGATGAGGGGCTGCAGATCAATCAGTTCCTTGCTGATCCCAGCTGAACTTGAAGGGAGGGCACTGGAATTAGCCATAGAGGTGCCTGGTTGGCGTTCTGAAATAAAGCCGCAAAAGTCATGGTCACACCAAGGTTGGTATCCCTTATAACACATATTACTTGAGAGCCATTCAAAATCTTGTAGGTTTCTTTACCAAAGTTTCTGCTTGGTGAATCATTCTATACCATTTTTCTTGTTATAGAGACCCAATATCTGCCCTGCTTGCTTTCTCCTGCCCTCTCCTCACCCTGGGGTTGGGGGCATGCACAGTTTCCCATTTTCAGAAGCAGAACTGATCTTGCACACTGTTCTCTAACCAGTTCACTATGAGACTTTGCAGAGTAGTAGAGAAGTAAAATGTACCATTTGCCTCCTCATCCTCCAGTGCTGACCATCAGAGTGAAAAGAAATGCGATGAGAGTATGGGAATGGCCACTGAAATGGAAAAAGAAAGAAGGCTGTGGGGCGGGGAGGCATGCACATGTACATGCACATGTGTGTGAACATGTAAAAGAACCAGCGACTCTGCATTTGAGGTTTCAAAACTTCATGGTCTACTCTGTGAGCATCCCACTCTCAAAACTCTGATTCCACTCAGATCCATTTGGGGATTTTCAGGGATAGAACCACTTATAAAAATGAGAAAGGAACCACTTATAAAAATGAGAAAGGAACAGGTAATAAGAAGACATATCTAAATAAATAAATCTTCTTCCCTAGCCCACAACTGGTAGTAAGATGGCATGGGAGAGAAAGAGGTGAGAGCATTTTACAAAAGTATCAAATGCATCTGTAGACTCAAAGTTATTCCCTTAGCACAAATTCACTTTATTTTGACTACTGCCTCTCCAATCTGTCTCTTCCTACTTATGGTCATTCATTTAGTCACCAGCCATCCATAAATTCATTCAAAAACAAAATCTATGATGAGTCCTAGAACAGAATTTCCCAAAGTATGATCAGTTTTGTGGCCAGCTAAATTGGGCAAATGTAATATTCTTGTGACAAATTCTATTCCTGGAAATACACGAGGCACATGGGTACACCTATAAAGGTTCAAAAGGATCTGCCCTTAAAGAAATCTATTTGCACTGCTTAACTCTGTGTGTCTCCAGAGCCATACTTTATGTAACACCTACTATGCCATTCTGTGTTGGTTGGAACCGCTTTAGGAAATGTTGCCCCGAGGGCCAAACTGTTCTTGCTCTCTATCCAGTTCACATCTTCTCCTTCCTGGTAGTTCCACCCTGGCCAGCTCTCCTTCACGCTTCTTCTCTTGGTACTTCAGATTTGAAAGTAGTTAAAAGTAAGGCAGGTGCTCAAATTGATATGGCCTACATGGCCCCCCTCTGCAACTTTGTGAATAGTTTACAAAGTGACTGGGTTTCCTGAAAATTGAGTCAGAATGTGGTCTGATGACCGAGGCAGACACAGTTTTTGAATACAAATAATTTATGTACCAGGAATTAGCCATATAAAGGAAGTCTTCCCAGAAGTAACCAACTCTAAGACATGATTTCAAAGCACAGCACTCTGTGAAGAAAATAGAAGTAACTTCCAAGTCTTATGAAACTGCTTATTTAGTATGAAAGAGAAGAGATAATATAATAAAATATGTAAGTAATGTAAGATAAGATGATATATTATAAACTGTAATGTATCTTGAGATATGAATCACATGCTGTTATAATGAATAAAGAGTCTAGCGACTGGTGGGAAATAGATTTAAAGGAGCCGTAAAAAAATTGAACAGAAGAAGAAAAAGAAGCCTGGTCAGTGTAACCCTAATAAATGTAGTGGCCCATGTGTCTCAGTATGAGCACGGCATCACACTCAAAGGACACACAAATCTGATGTTAGAACCTTGAAACATAATGTAGACCTTTAGTGTAGGTTTCCTTAAAGCAGGATTACTCCGGAATTTTTTTACCATTCACCACAAAGAAACAACCTGGAAATCTTGGATATAATTTTCTGTCCTCCATGTTCCATGCTTTAGTAGCTGTTTAAAAGACAAACTCAGAAAAAGAGATCAGATTTGTGGCTGTGGAACATCAGGAGTAGAGGGAGGGGAACTGGAGGAGGGTGGTCCAAAGAACAAACTTCCAGTTCTAATTACATACTAGGGGTTTAATGATGACCACAGTTAACAGTGCTGTATGACACATATTTAAGTAGCTAACAGAGTAAATCCTGAGAGTTCTCATTACAAGGAAAAATAACTTTTATTTTGCTTTTTTTATTGTATGTATCTATATGAGATGATAGATGCTAACTGAACTTACTGTGGTTATCATTTCACAACCAATGGAAGTCAAATCATTATGCTGTACACCTTAACTTGTTTGGTGGTGTATGTCATTTATATCTCAATAAAGCTGGAAAAAGATATTTCTCACTTTTTCTCATTCTTGCTGACCTCTCCTTGTAACTTCTTTCCTTCCCCTTCACATGACATGCTACCCCAACTCTCAGCCTTCAAACACCATCACCCTTCCTCTCTATAATATGGGCAACTCTACAATGGGTTAGAGACCCAGCAACTCCATGGCCCTGGATTCTTCCTCATTAACTGTTGGGCAAACTTCATAAAGCCCACTGAAAACTTTAGTTCTTTTATTGTGAAGAAAAACTAGAAAATTCCTGGTAAATAAAATTCTCCACCTCATTTTCCTGTCAATGTTTGCTTTCAGCCCCATGCTCTTCAGTTAATAATTATTCTACAGAAGAAGGGCTATATCTTTAGACACTTTCACACACAGAAATGTTTACAATGAGACACAGTACCTTCAAGTTCTAATTCCCTGCTCAAATAAGAGCTTCCTGAACTAAGTGCTTTAGATGGATTTCAGGAGGCAGGCAATATCATTCATTATGCGAGGCTCACATAAGGTCACATAAGTAGTAACCCAGGAAGCTGGTGTTTGAGTCAGGGTCTGTTTGACTCCAGAGCTCATGTTCCCGATCATTCAGCGTATGGCCTATGCAGCAACAACATGCCACATTAACAGTCTAGTTTTTAGATGCAATTCAAGTGATTTTAGTTAGTATAAATCAACTTCTTGTGCTTATTTGGAGTGATCTGATAAAATGAACTCTTCAAACTCCAAAGGTAAGGATTTGATCCTGGAGGGTGGACAGTGCCCCTCCTCGGTCAGCCTGAAACCATCACTCTAAACACTACATTACACCACATAGGAATGAAGCACACAGAAACTCAGAAGTACCCTCTTCTTTCCTTCTTATTAGTTTGTAAGAACGTTCCCATGTTTTAAACCAGTATTTGCCAAAGTGTGTTACACTGGATTCATGCAAAACATGGTTCCTTGATTAACAATTTGGAGACATACCAAGTTAAACAAGCTGAACAACAAAGTCAAACAAGCTCTCATTTTCTATTATAACTGCAGAACTTCTCAGAGGCTTTAAGAATTCTCACAAGGGGGACACAGTTTTAAAGCTCTCCTCAAAGTTGTGGTCTGTCTCTATATCATTCTCACGGGAATTACACTCCCTTCATACTTTGGTCATCACACTCAGTGATTTCAAATAGGGAAATGGGTCCTACAGTGTTCGTGAGGTTAGCTAGTTTCCAAGGAAGTTTAGTCTGACATGTTCCTGGAACCCCATCTAAAGGCCTAAGGATAGAAGAGGCTTATTTAGGAAACTATAAGTCATTCTCAATGGCTGAAGCATATTTCAGAGAGATGGAGCATCACTGTAGAAAAGGAGGAAGAAAGCTTCATTTTCCAGAATGCGCTAGAGTACAGGTGTGGCTCACAAAGAAATAAAGGCAGTTGGGTGTAGCAAGGTGATCAAATCATATATGTGAAAAAATATTACCCTAGAGTTCTGGGTCTCTGTGTGAGAACCAGAGGTAATCAGCCCACCTCGAGGGAGGGGAATTTGGGCCAGGTCTTCCCTTGAAGGATGCAGCTCTGACAGGCATCCTCTCTTGCCATCCCCACACAGTCCTCTCAGGCCTTGCTTCCTTCATTTCTGGTGATCAGAACATCCCTGATCTTGTCCATAAGCTGTCATTCCTAGAGGTTGTTCACAAATTGTGCAGCCCAGAAACAACCAGAAAAGCTTCTTTTCTTGATGATCACTTTTCCTTGATAATTGTTCACCTACTGTCTTAGGTACAGTTCCTTTGGGGAACTCCTTCCCCAAAATTCTGTCCTCTCCCTCAGGGTTAGCACTTCTTCAAAGATGCTAGTTTACATGGAAGAGGCTCAGGCTTTAGTGGCCTCCCCCCCACCCCCCACCTCTCTTTCTCTCTCTCTTTCTGTCTTTTGCTCCATATCAAAACTAAAAACATTTGGTTTATCTTGCTGCACCTCATATGAAAATCTAGAGTTTACCAAATAATCTCACATAATTTGCATAATGTTAGGGAGTCATGACAGAAAGGCATTGCTAATCTTCATCTTTATAAAGCTTGAGTTAAATAGTTCGTGACTTGCTCAAGGATCCAGCTGGTGAGTGGTCAGCCATGAAACTGGCAAAAGTTGAGAGCGAACCAGAAGATTCTGGCTCCTGGCCCAGTCCTCTGCATTACCCCAAGCCCAGCCCAGCCTGAGTGATCTTGGGTGTGCTCTGAATCCAGGGACCAGCCTTATTTGCTGCCAATACATCTGAATGGGTTTAAGAAAGGCTAAGTAGAAATCCATTCATTCATTTACTGAGTGCCTATTATGTGCCAGATTTTGTTTCAGGCTTCACTAATGTTGGAATTTAGTTAACAAGAAAAGATCCTTGTTCATATAGAATATTCTAGGAGAGGAAACAGATAAACAATAATATAACGTGAATGTGTGTGTGGGGGAGGTGGTAGATGAAGGTGGGGAAGGGGCATGTTTTGCAAAGCATATATTAATTATAATGCTAGCAATTTCCTCAAGTTTTTCTGCAAAAGTTTTCAAAATTTTACCATCCAGGATACTCTTGGATTGGTCACCCTGATCCTTTTCTAGCATCTCAACAGTAGCTACTCACCTAGATCTTGCACCTTACCATTTGTTAGCTCCTTGCATCAAGTAACTCATTTAATTGTTACAAACAACCCTGTAAAAGTAAGTGTATGCATAGCAACAGCGATCCTGAGAAAGAACAAAGTTTGAGGAATCATGCTACCTAATGTGAAACTATACTATAAGGCCACAGTAATAAAAACAGCATGGTACTGGCATAAAAACAGACACATAGATCAATGGAACAGCATAGAGAGCCCAGAAATAAACCCATACCTTTATAGTCAATTAATATTCGACATAAGGAGTTCTGGCCAAGATGGAAGTGTAAGTAGAAACCCTCCGCTTCCTGACACAACCAAAACGAGGTTCACAACCAATCTAAAATCAGTAAACAACCAAAGCACCAGAAAATCAAACTGCATGGAACTCCGACAACCAAGGAATTAAAGAAAAAATCAACCAGAACCATCAGACCAGTAAGGCAGTGGACCATGCGGGCCGACTCAGAAAAACCGAGGTGAGGCGGCAGCCACGGTAGGAGAAACTCCCAGTCTCACACGAGAGTCCATTGGAAAGTGTGCTAGAGGCGAGCAGGCGAGCTGCACTGTTCCCTCTCTGGCCCCTCCCCCACAGGCAGGGCTGCAGCACAGCAAAGAGGGTTCCCTGCCATGTTGAACACCTAAGGCCCCGCTCCCTTACAACTTATCAGTTGTGCCAAGACAAAGAAATATGGCCCAAATGAAAGAATACAGCAAAGCCTCAGAAAAAGAACTAAGTGATGAGATAGCCAACCTACCTGATGGAGAATTTAAAGTACTGGTAATCAAAATGCTCATAGAACTGATTGAGCTTGGTTGAAAAATGAAAAAACAAATGAAAGATAACCAAAATGAAATAAAGCAAAATATTCAGGGAATCAACAGTGACAGGAAGGAAACCAGGACTCAAATCAACAATTTGGAACCAAAGGAAGAAGTAATCATCCAACTGGAACAGAATGAAAAAACAAGAATTCAAAAAAGTAAAGAGAGTCTTACAAACCTCTGGGACAACCTGAAACGTTCCAATATCCGAATTATAGGGATGCCAGAAGGAGAAGAACAACAGCAAGAAACTGAAAACTTATTTGAAAAAATAATGAAGGAAAACTTCCCCAATTTGGCAAAGGAAATAGACTTCCAGGCAGTCCAGGAAGCCCAGAGAGTGCCAAAGAAGTTGGACTCAAAGAGGAACACACCAAGGCACATCATCATTAAGTTACCCAAGATTAAATATAAAGAGAGAATGATAAAAGAAGCAAGAAGAAAAGAGAGAGTTACCTACAAAGGAGTGACCACCCATAAGGCTATCAGCTGATTTCTCAAAAGAAACCTTTCAGGCAAGACAGGGCTGGAAAAAAGTTTTCAAAGTCATGAAAGGCAAGGACCTACATCCAAGATTACTCTATCCAGCAAAGCTTTCATTTAGAATGGAAGGGCAGATAAAGTGCTTCCCTGATAAGGTCAAGTTAAAGGAGTTCATCATCACCAAGCCCTTATTATATGAAATGTTCAAGGAACTTATCTAAGAAAAAGAAGATAAAAAATATGAATGGTAAAATGACAACAAACTCACAACTATCAACAAATAAACCAAAACAAACAAACAAACAATGAAAACAAAAACTAAGCAAACAATCAGAATGGGAACAGAATCAGAGAAATGGACATCACAAGGAGGGATTTCAGTGGGGAGGGGGAAGGGAGGAATAAGGGGAAAAAGTACAGGGAAGAAGAAGCATAATTAGTAGGCATAAAATAGACGGGGGGAGAAAAATATGTAGGAAACAGAGGATTCAAAGAACTTATATGTACAACCCATGGACATGAACTTAAGCGGGGGGGATGCTGGAGGGCTGGGGGGGCTGGGCAAAGGGGGGATCAAGGGGGAAAAATTGGGAAAACTGTAGTAGCATAATCAATAAAAATACTTAAAAATAGTCGACAGAGGAAGCAAGTGTATACAATGGGCTAAAGATAGTTTATTCAATAAATGGTGTTGGGAAAATTAGACAGATATGTGCAGAAAAATGGAACTAGACCACCTTCTTACACCACACACAAGGATAAATTCAAAATGGATCAAAGACTTAAATGTTAGACCCAAAACTATAAAAACTGTAGAAAAAAACATAGGCAGCCAAATCTTGGACATTGCTCATAGCAATATTTTATCAGATATATCTCCCAAGGCAAGGGAAACAAAAGAAAGATAAACAAATGGGGCTACATCAAACTACAAAGTTTTTGCACAGCAAAGGAAAACATCAACAAAATAAAAAGACAACCCACAGAATGGGAAACATATTCGTGGATATATCTGTTAAGGGGTTAATATCCAAAATTTGTAAAGATCTTACAAAACTCAACACCAAAATAACAAACAATCCAATTAAAAAAATGAGCAAAGGATCTAAATAGACACTTCTCCACAGAGGACATACAGATGGCCAATAGACGTGTGCAAAGATGCTCAATGTCACCAATTATTAGAGAAATGCAAATTAAAACCACAATGAGATACCATCTCACACCTGTCAGAAGGGCTATTATCAATAAATCAATAAACAACAAGTGCTGGTGAGGATGTGGAGAAAGCGGAACCCTTTTGCACTGTTGCTGGGAATGCAGATTGGTGCAGCCACTGTGGGAAACAGTATGGGGATACCTCAAAAAATTAAAAATGCATCTGCCTTTTGACCTAGCAATTCCACTTCTGGAAATATATCTGAAGGAATCCAAAATACTAATTCAAAAGAACATAAGCGTCCCTATGTTCATGGCAGCATTATTTACAATCACCAATATATGGAAGAGGTCCAAGTGTAAAACAACTATGTGATATTTACACAATGGAATACTACTCAGCCGTAAAAAAGAAGAAAATTTTACCCTTTGTGACAGTATGGATGGACCTGGCAAACATTATGCTAAGTGAAATAAGCCAGTCAGAGAAAGACAATATTATATGATTTCACTCATATGTGGAATCTGAACTAACTTAACAAACTGAACTAACAAGGAGAATGGGGACAGACTCATAGATGGAGAGCAGGATGACAGCTATTTGTGGGGTGGGGGAGGGTAGGGGATGGAGGGATTAAGCAAAAAGGAAAAAGGACTCATGGACATAGACAACAGTGTAGTGACTGCTGGGGGTGGGGGATATAAGGGGACTAAAAGGTAATAAAAATACAATAAAGATTAAATTAAAAATAAAGCAAGTATGATTACCCTCATTCTACAGATAATGAAACGGAGGTCAGAAATGTTCAACAATTTGTCTAAAGACACCACGCTACTGAGATGAGGTTGGAACTAAAATTCAGCTCTGACTCCCACAGTCCACCCTATATTGCCCTCAGTGTTTTGAGAGATCCTCTGCATTCCCCCTATTTCCGTCCAAGGCTGCCTGTCTCTGGGTAGGGAGAGAGGAGGTTGGTGAGTTAGGCAGGATTATACCTTATAGGAACCTGACTTTAATGAAAAATAAAGCAAAGTACTCCCATTATGTTTTGATGGCAGCTTAGTTTTTATCTATGTATCTATCATCTACCTATTCTTTGTTTACAAAGGTAAAACCTTTGGGAGAACCTGACACGTGGCTCTGCTTCTGAAACATTATTGTTCATTCTTATTCTGAGTGGTAGTGAAATGAGCACAAGCTTTCATGGAAGGCAAATCAGAAGTGTAAACAGCATACTTTTGTCCAAGCAATGCGACTTGTATTGATGTTGCAAATTTTCATGATAAATTTAGGTAAAAAAAAAAAGCAAGTTGGGAACAATGGAAATATGATCTCATTGGAGGAAAAATAATTTTATAAATTAGGTAATGTTTGTATATATGTCTAGTACATACCAAACTAGTAAGTGTTTATATACTGCACAGTTCTAACTTTTTTAATGTACATGACACAGTATTTAAAAAAATATATATCAAAATGATATCTGAAAAAATCACCCAGAGAACAAAATTCAAATCTTCTGGTGGACCCAAACTGTTTCAGTATTTGAGCTGT
>VMDR010020323.1:0-17656 GCA_007922815.1 Macrotus californicus
AGAGCATTTTAGAATTCTTTCAGTCTACCAAGAGAACATCAGACTACATAAGAAATCTAGAAGATGTTGATTCTTAAAAAGTTGAACCCCCCTGTCGATTTTGAGCATATTTTTTATTTCTAGAAAGAATTAAAGATTTTTTTTACTCGAGCAACAAGTCAGAATATTTAAACTGTAAAAAGTTTCCATTAAGACGGAAATATGCATGAAAATGCATGTTATTTTTTTTTTTTTTTTGAGTAACCTAAAAATTTACAGCTGCTATACTGTCTGGATACACACCTGATGCTAGACAAAGAGTTTCTGAGAAATATGCCTTAAAATTTTGGACTGATGTAACACTGAACAATTACCACAGAGTTAAGGAAATCAGCCCCTTTATAGATGTTGGCGAACAGAGGATTCCCTTCATATGTATAATAATAAAAACCAGACTTGGCAGGAGCTAACCGGGCTACAGTAATTGTATGTTTCTTAGTATCCTCTAAAATACTGAGACAGATTATTTTGTATGGTGTTTCACATCTCATGAAATTAGAGCTACAAATTTATTTAAAAAATTGATAGGATCTCCAGTGCTCCAAAGGGTCATTAAGGACGTAGGAGGCATTTATAAGTAGATCTTCTTGGATTCTACTTGTAGAATGATATAATCCAGAGTGATCAAGAGGTCGATCTGTCAGCTCAAAATTACTCGAAAAGAAAAGGCGCATTTCTTATTTCCAGAGTGGTCATCTCTAGAGTTTCAAAATAGTAGTTTGTTCTCTGAGGAAGTCAGACCTCTCAGCGATGACCCCAATCAGTCCTCAAATGACAAATGCAAAAAACAAACACCGTGTTTACAGAATTTTTGTAAGAGGAGAAAACATGCATGAGAACAAATTGGGACCTGATACCGTGTAACTCTACCATCTACTGGCCTTAACTAAGGTCTTCTTGACTGCTCGTTTGGAAGGCCTGGGTTTTGCTAGCAGCTCTGACCCGACTTTCAGCCATTTTACAAAAGGCACATTTTTGCATTTCAAAGCCTCTGTTTCCTTAGCAATAAAATAAGAGAATACGATTTTATTTCAAACCTCTTATTTTAGGATTCACTCAAGTACTGCAGTTGACACAATAAAACTCCCAAACGTTGTTCTCTTTATCCTGCGGAATTAACCTCAGTTTTCGTTTATGGCAAAGCATAGCTACCAGGAATTATCCATACATTATACACATACACTCTAAAAGGTATGCTTTTCTCAGCCATGAAGAAATAGACAAACTTTATGCTGTTTTCCACTTTAGTCTTTTTCCTAAATACCACTTGGTATATTGCGTACCACTCTTGTGTTAGGTCTGGTTTTCAAAACTGTTTCTCCACCAGGGGAATATTATTAGGGTAACAGATTATTTAGCCCTGAATGCAGGTGTTTATGTGTCGAGTTCCTCTTCCTGCCCCATCCTCAGCACCTGTCACAGCCCGGTCGCACTTAGCAATCTATCAGAAAATAGATCAACAAGCAAACAAGCATGCCGCCTGACCATGCTAACAGCAGAAGCTACAGATATTAAGGCCACCGTTTTAATTTCCTGTAAGCCATCGGCTGTTTCCCTCCGCCTTCTCACCGCTGCAGTTCTTTCCTGCTCCTCAGACTCCCATTTTCCCTCAAATCTTTTCTCTTCCATCAACATTTATGCCATTTATGTCTTCCATGCACGGATTACCTCTGGGTTATTCTGGAGGGAAAGAAATGACAGAAAATAGCTTGTGCACTTAGCAGGTTTAAAATCTTGGTCTACCTAAAATGTATGTGCATTTTTGAAAAATGTTTTCCCCATATTGAGGACCCGAATGCGCACACTCCTTACTCCTCATTCCTGTTAACCCCGTTTTCTTACAGGAAGAAGGCAAGCATATTTTCAGATCATAGAAGATGAAAAGGAGCAGAAATGATTAGAGAAAAAGAGCTAAGATGTACTAAATAGTTCATGTGCCTAGTGCTTTCTTTGATAGGGGCTTTGCACACATAATCCTCATAAAGACTTACTGCTAGTGTTGCTATCCCTTTGTAGAAGACAGTTTAAATAAGGCACAGAGTGGTTAAGCGCCTTGCCTGAGGTCACACAGTAAGTGGCAGACTCAGAACCTAATTCCATGAACTTACTATGTTGCCTTTTATAAAGTTCTTATGCAATTTTGGAGGAATTGAAGCTGTTTTATTCGTTGCTTTAAATGTATAAAAATCCACATACAATTTTAGCAAGAAGAAATCGAATTAAGTCACAGTTAATTGTACCATATTGCAATTTTACACACGGACATTATTTTGACATGTGATGGCCTTGAATTGGGATAGCTCTAAGGCAAACACAACAGTTTGGGCAAGACCAGTTAGGCTATTTTTCTGCATCATTTTAAAGGCCATCCCTCAGGATGATGTAATAATATACTAGGGGAAATGAAATACTTTTTAAAAAGTGTTTACCCAGAAGAATCTCTTAAAGTGACACTGCTCATAGCGGCCTGAGCAGATGTGCCTTCTCCAAACATTTTTCAGGCCATCACGTGTATATGAGATAATGTACTATAAGAGGTAGTGGCATATGAGAAGGCAGCAAGTGTCCTCTTCTTTTATGTTTTTCCTTAGGAAACGTAAGATTTAATGGGATAGGTAAAGCGCGCTGGGTTATTACGAATGTTTTGACTCAGCGAAAGATTGGAGTGGGAAACAAGGTATGGAGGACTCAGCATCCCAGGGGTGTGCCCCTGCCAGTATCACTTTTGAAGCAGCTCCCTCCTGGGCATTTTCTACCAGTACAACTTCCCTCCTTACACTGGCTATTGTTGCTATGACCTGCTGTTGATACTGTATTAACCTCTCCGCTTTACTCGATTAGAACACCTGGAAAATTGGAAAGTAACGTTAAAAAAAAAAAGGAGAAATATACCATGTGTGGCATGACAATAATCGCTTAAACCTGTATAGCATTTTATGGTTACAATACTGTTTCTCAAAATGGGGCTCTTGGGAAACTTGCCCCTGATTCACGAGGGAAAAGCTGAAATTCAGATGCCTGGTTCCTACCCCACCCTGATGAATCAGAATCTCAGTGGTGGGAGGGACAGAAGGATGGTGGAACTCAGGAATCTAAGGTTTAGAAATCTCTCTGGGTGACATAAATGTAAAATTATAACTATTGTCCTTTACAATATTTCCATATATGTTACCTTTTCTGTATCTTTCAAGGACCTTCTGTGCTAGGTAATTATTATTACATACCCATTTTATGGACATGACAATTGAAAGTTGGAAGAGTCACTTGTGTGAAGGGACACCAGTAATTAGTTGCAGAGCTCTGAGTAGCACCCAGCTCTTTGGGTTTCGGACAGCCTGTGGCCCTTCCCCCACACCACTCTGCCGTCCTTGACTGTAGGGCGGGCCTGTCCACACAGGGGTGGTGGATATAATCGTAAAGGATAACATAGGGTCGAAATTCTTTCATGTTTTGGCGTTGATCCTAAAAATTCATCACTGAACCCAAAGTCATACAAATTTTCTCCTGTGTTTTCTAGTTTTGTACTTTACATTTAGGTCTTTGATCCCTCTTGAGCTAATTTTTGTGAAATGTGTCAAGTCTGTGTCTAGGTTGTTTTTTTTGGTTTCTTTTTATGTTTTTTGCATATGGACATCTCGCTGTTCCAGCATCATTTGTTGAAAAGACTATTCTTTCTCCATGGATTTGCCTTTGCTCCTTTGTCAAAGAACTTTGAAATACTGGATTCTTATTATAAAAGTACTTTACCCCTGTTCTCTTTTTAAAAAGGCAGCCAGATCAGTCCTGCATTTAATGATTATTTGTTTAGGGTCTGAACCCCACCTTCTTAGGAAGGAACACGGATCAATTTGTAGATTGGAATATGGACTGAGATAAACCACTTCTGAGTGAATTGGAATAGAACCCATCCATACCGAGTTTTGTGGTCCAGGACTAGAGAGAAACCAGGCTCTAGCCTGACCCCACCACTTCACCTGTTGGATTTCTGTCTCCTTTACTGAAAAATGAGAGGAAAGTTGCGAGCCATATTTCAGGTTACTGATCATATGAATCTACTTCTAGCTCATAGTAGGGGTGATGAAACTTCTATCTGTAAAAGATTTTCCCATTTATGCAGCATGCCTGTTTTTTTCAGAGGTGACTCGTGAAGAGTCACTGCATTAATTGTGGCTGATCTTTCCCATCGCTCATGGATCACAACCAATTCATGAGAACAGAGGCCTAAGACATATATGCAGATACCCGATCATGCAGTCATCCTGGCTGCCGTTTCCACCCTGACCCATCATGTCCCTGTCCCACATTTTCATCTCTGGCACTGAGGTGTCTTTGTTTACTTATCCCAACTTGGGTCAGGAATGTTCCTTTCTTCCTTCAGGCTACAGGATTTGATCTGCCTCTCTTCTCTCCTTCTCAGCCTCTTCTCCCAATTCTCTTTGCCCAAGGCTGACCACACTCCTTGGCTCTCAAGCACATACAGATTATCTGTTTTCCATGTGTAAGGCAGCCAAAGGCTTTTAAAGATAACGACAATCTCTCAACTGCAATTTTGAGTTGCAAAGAATTTGCAAGATTTGCTGGCACAGGGAGTTACAGGAATGTTCTTCTAGCACTTTGTGGTCTGGAATCCCTGGAGGGTCAGTAATATAAAGGAATCAAGTCACGTGGAAATAATTATATGATAGCATGGGTGGTAGTGGCTGTTTTGGGGATGAGGAGGAGAAACATTATACAATTTTTGCAGAAGAGGTGACAGTTGGATCTTGAAGGATGGTGAGAAGGGCAGCAACAGCCTAGACTGGCAGTGAGGCTTACGGGAGGCAGGAAGAGTAACACCATGTGCAAAGAAAGGGAAGCACGAGAGAGCGTACCCGTTTGGATGGTGTACAGGTCAGCCCTTGCCCACAGATGGGCAAGTCGACTTAGCTGGTTTGGCTGGTGGAGCAGGTGCCACCTCCCTGCATCATGTGTATCCCTCTGAGCCTGCCCTCTTCTCAGTCAGTCATGCCGTCTAGATTAGAGAGATAGGCATGATCTGCCACTGAGAACATGCAGGACAAGAGCTTAGGTGTAGCTGAAGCATTGAATGTGTGCTTGAAGGCAGCCAGAAGTGCAGGGGAGAAAAGACAGGTGGAGAATGATAGTTGAAGGATCCTTATGTCCAGGCCCCGGGTTCTTTTTGAATTGTGTGGTGCAGCTCTAAGAAGCAAGCCTAGTGCCAGGTGTTGACTATGGGGAACTGAAGGAGGCATGTGAATTGCTAGGCTCATCTAGCAATGGCAGTGACCTCTAGGAACCAAGTCAGCTGGCACCTTGATCTTGAACTTCCCAGCCTCCAGAACTGTGAGAAATAAATGTTTGTCATTTAAGCCACCCAGTCTGTGGTACTTTACTATAGCAGCCCAAACTGACACAGACAATAAGGAATCCTGAAATAGTGGCAGGGTTGCAGGAGACCATAAAGTCCTGATTCAAATCTACTGCATTTCAGAGGCAGAGAGGACCAGAAGGCAGGTAGACATATTGGACTGAAGCTTAATGTGATTCAGTGTTGATGAGGGGACAAAGAAGAGATACTGTATTAAGGGGACATTCCTCATTCTGTTTAACCAATATTTCTGCAGGCCCTGGTTAGGCACTGTAGCACATGCAAAGGAAAATCATGCCTAGCCTTCTGCCTTAAGGAATATTTTTATTATGGCCATGGACTTAGGTTTGACATGTATGAAAAGTGTTTCCAAGAATTATAGTTGAAGGAAGGTGTAAAATTTATGTTTATGAGTGTAGGTCTGTTTCCCTGGCTTTCCTTGAGGTTTGACCTCAGTACATTCCTCTTTCCTTCTTTCTTTTTTCCTTCATTCTAAAAGATATTTTTCTGCATGTTGATGACCTATTTTTAGGTAAATACACACATGCACGCACACAGCTACCAGCTTATGAAGGGTGTAGTGAATATTTTTCAAAATGCTTAAAATACTTGAGAAAATATTTAAAACTTTTCAATAAATATTTAAGAAACCTTCTAAAATATATGAATTTGTGCAAAGAACTAACTGTAGGATGCAATACTGGCTTTTGGAAGTTAAACTTTGTAATAAAAAATAAAATTTTATAATCTGAGTATAATATACATACTAAAAGTGCTGAAATGAACTTTCTATCACAAAGAATTGAGGAACAGTAACTTAAAGCAAATAATGGTGTTTCGGTTCACCAGGAATTTGCATATTTTGCCAATATTTAATGTAATCTCATAGAAGATTCTTTTCTAAAGTATGAGATTTATTAGCTAGACTCACATAATTTATCTTGAGTCTCTTTATTTAATTTGAAAAATGTTAAGTTCAATTCCTCTTTAGTCACATGTTAGCCAGTAGAATGCAGGTAACACATTTTGTTCATCTTTTCCCAGAAACTGATGTGTTCATTCTCTTATGGACTCAGAGGGACTTTTTAAATTAACTTCAATTTTTACGGCCTTCTTTTCATATCCCACGTGTGAATTTACGGTGGAGACCGATGAATGATGGAACTAACTGCAGCAGCTTTCCTTCTGAATTGCTTTGCTTGGGTGAGTATAGAAAACCTTTGGCAACGCGGTTCAGACCCGAGTTTCGGCACTTAGGGGAAACTTTTTTAGAACAAGCCAGGATCTGAATCAATATGCAGGGGGCACTTGAACACAAAACACACTTTAAAAAAATTCATTGAAAATCTGAAGCCTTTTTCAGTTAAGGGTACATGACTGCAGTTCATCTTCCTCTTTTTATTATTTTCTTTTTTTAAAGTATTGATTTTATTAGTGCTCAAAGTAGAGCTCGCTAAGTAAAATTACAATCCTAGAACATTTTGGTCAATGGTTCTAATTAATATAATTCATACTTTAGAAAAATATCATGGGTTGTAATTGAAGGAAATCATCTAGGTCTAAAGAATACCTACTGAGGGCAGCTCTATTAAGAATAATTCAGAGGAAATATAATTTCCTGGACTTGCAAAGCAGCAAACGGAAGGTTTTCCTTCCTTGTAAGCCTGGAGGGTTGGGTGTTTGGCACGGTCAAGATCCAAGGGCTATCTGGGGTGATGAACGTATATGTAATTAACATATACCAGCCAGAAAGGCAGAGCCAGTTTTATTTGGTTCTGTACTACTGTGAAATAATTTATGTCTGCGTTATTTACGGTGTGTGTGTGTGTGTGTGTGTGTGTGTGTGTGTGTTGAGGGTAAGAGGTCTAGTTTCCCTGGGCATTATACTGCTGTCTTCTTCAGGGTTATTGCTTCCTATCCTAGCCCACCCCAAAGAGTAGACAAGCTTTTCCTAGCATTCAAACCAGATTTTCTTTCTGTTCATATCACCATTTTTAAGCCACATTTTCCATCACATGGTAAGAAACACTGTAAATAATTGAGGTGATCCATCAAGAGCCCTATTCTTGATAATGAAAAATTGCATAACTCAGTAGAAGTCAATTAAAAACCACAAACTTCAGAACCCTTTGCTCAGGGAAGATTTATTATTATAGAAGGCATTTAATACAATAGGTTTCGGGGGTCAAAATTTTTTAAAGTTCTAAAAATTCAGTTAAAGCTTGACAATGACCTTGAGTAATAATATTTACATAATATCAAAGTGTATTAGTTCTTTGAAATGAAAAGGATTTTTTTTTTCTTTCTTTAGCACGAGATGTCTGACATGTTTGGGATTTTATAACTTTATTTGAAACAACATCCCACTGTGGGATACTTTTTTTTTCCCCCCTGTGAAGATTTTAAATGATTCTTACTCTTTGGTTCTGCCTATATAATGAAAAGTAGAAAAATGAGAGGAGTCAGGATATTTTCCTCTGTTCAACCAAATACCTGAACAATTAGAACTTGCTAGATAAATGACTCAACATATTTTTGTTATCTAGTCGGTTAGGACACATCCGAAATTTTGATAGAATGTAATAACTTACACAACTGCATATCATTTTTAAAAGATAAAGAATGACTTTCTTTAGAGACATCCAATGCTGCTTTAAGAGCCTAAGGGGAAAATACTGACTCTCTAAAATGTAATTATCCGTAACGTTTTTCTTCCCTTTTAGGGTTTTTCATGTCCAAAATATAAAAGAGCAATTATCTTCAAAAACCAAAAATATTTATCTATGTGTTTTGAGGTTCTGAATCTTTGCAGCCCAAGTTTAAAATAAGGCAAAAGGCTTAGGTAGGTTCAGCAGTCAGGCTGACATGACAGATGACTAACTCCAACCAGCAGCACACATGTGACTTGCTTCCTACTGAAATTAAACTGCCAAATAAAAAGGAAGAATTGTCCCCTTTTTAATAACAAAGAATGCAATCATTAGAATTCTTCAGATTTGGAATTCCAGCAGTGTTCTCGTGTTTTCCTCTTTAAGTGTGACAAGAATGAGTATCAAAAATAAAAATAAACCTTAAAAAAAAAACCCCACACACCATGAAGTCCTTTGACTTTATAAGGCTCAACATCAAATACAACAAATTCTAAAAATACCTAAGACCAGTGAAATGTCAAAGCTGAGGGGATAACAGACTAGAGATAGGACAGATTTTTTAAGCTGTTCGATTTACTTAAACCTACTAGTATTAACTTTGTTCATTTCTGTTGAGATATTACCATTTCCACTGACTAGTAGGGACCATGATATTTCATATTCCTATACATATTTGACTTTGACCTCATAAAAAGTCCCTTGGGTCTATAATACTTTTATTCTTGTATAATCTGAAACAAATCCTTTCCTTTTAAAAATCAAACAGACCACGTTATACACAGTTGACTATTTACAAAGCACCCAATTAAATCCTACTTAATTCTCTCTTACTCTAAAAATTCCATCTAACTGGTGTGTAAAGTACTTATCACATTAAATGCACAATGTTCACAAGCCCTGACAGTCCTACCTAACCTAAAAAATATTACCTTCCTTAGAAAAGTCTTCAGAGTGTAAGGTTTTAAGAAATGAGACCAGAAATCACAGTACAAGACAGATAAATCTACTTTAATATTCACATGTAAAAGTTACACATCACAAGAGATTGGACAGTAGTTTACCAGTAACTAACATAGCTATAGTGAAAATCATTTTTATAAAAAAATAATCTAGATGTGGTCATCAGAATTTTTGGTCTACTTAGGTTAATGTTTGAAGATCGACTTTTATCCCTGCTTGAAGGATTTGCCATTATGCCTTTTTTATTTTTTTCTCTCACTGTTGCCTATTAATATTCTTTGGAGGAAGGAAAGCAGAAAGTGTTCATTTCCAAGAGGTTGTCCTTTGGTAGCAAGCAGAGAACATTTTTCATTTCTATGATTTTAAATAATATGTACACACATGAAACTTCAGTAACATTAAGCTTTAGTGTTAAGGTGAAAAATGATAAGCATTTTTTTCCACTTTGATAAAACAGCAGATTTCATAAACTCCTTAAGGATCTAAGCATTTCCCCGTCCCATATGCAAAATCATTCAGAATCTACATTGACTTCAATCAAAAAACAAACACTGACTCTTTATGTATTACACCATCAAACCCTGTACTTAAAAACTGATAAAAAGTATTTTCCCAACATGTATGCTTCAAATACAAAGATTTCAATCTAGGTTAAAGAAAAGACATTTGAATGGACTTAGGACAAGTTTATTTTGTGATTAAACATTTCATGCAGCCATGCAGGACCTCTAGCTATAACTGTTACTTCCGATTCTACACGGTACTTTGCAAAACAAAAACAAATTAAAAGCCAAGCCAAACAGAAAAGACATTCAAGATATCAAGAGCTCTGCAGTTGAGCTGAAAAATAATTTTTCAAAAGAAATAATTCCATAGATTTAAAAAAGACACACAATATTTACAAAAAATATTTAATTAAAAATATCTTAATTACAGTAGTCTATTAAAGCATATACTTTCTCACACTTATAGAACATCTCTATATATACACGTATGAAATGTCACTCGGTTATCTATACAATATGTAACATTCTTGCAAGGAAAAGAAAGTTCCCTGCCCCGTTTTAATCATCTATTTTAAACAATAGATGTAAAAAAAATATCTACAATGCTCTGGTGTATTAGTAAAGCTTCAAAACAAAAGTTGAGCTCCTTGGTCACAAGTAGGGTTCTAAAGTCGTATTTACTCTTGATCTTCTATTTATCAGTCCTGTTACACTTAAGCTCAAAAGTTTAACTGCACCTCAAAAAACACAGAAATGTACAATTCACAGCGGTTACAAATGAAGAGACAAAAGAGAATACGGATGTAGACTGTTTATGAACGTGCAAAAAGAAAAAGATGAAAAGTGTTATTTTTCTTTCCTCTCGCTCTTGGAATGACGGGTGAAAACGTTTCTAGGATTTGCTGATGTTTCCTCCTTTCCTCCGGTGCCTTTTTTCTCTACGTTCTGCTCTTCCCCCTCCCTCTCTAGTCTCCTGGCTCGGGCTCAGGCGACCGCACACCTGTGGAAGAGGAATGAATAGAGGGGGTGTGGGAACCTTCCCGCTGCAGACTAACTGGCGCCACCGACCAAACTCAAGACATGCTTGATCAACAACCCAAAACAAACCACCAGGTCAGACAACACCCGCAGCCCGCGGCCGGCCAGGCGCCGAGCAGACAGCTGCGGGCCCCCAGGAAGCCAGGGGAAGGGGACACACTCTGGGCCCTGTCCACATCCCCCTTTCTGGGTGTCAGACTGCTGCGCGGGGGTACCTCGGGCAGTTTCCACGCCCTCAGCGGGAAGGAGGGCAGTTAGAGCCCGCAGTCACTGGAGGAAGCCCGGGGGTGGCAGGGACAGGAGCTGATGCGTCGTCCCCATTTAGGGTGAAGCCCCAGTTACTAAAGCGAAGTTACGGATTCACTTGCTAACTGGCTGGCAGAGAGCAGGGTTGGGGGGAGGGGGACGGTTGTCCGCCTATTTGGGAGTTTGTCCCCTGAAATGCTGGGGGCAAAGAACACTGCGGTGCCTGGCACCGGAAGCCCCGGGGGACTAGCGTCTCCGGTGATCCGCCACTCGAGAAGGGAAAGGCGCGCTCACCTGGACAGCGCGGCTCAGCGGCATAGAATGCTGTCACCCTGTTTGTTCACCGTGCCGGCCTGGAACAGCAACGGAACACCAAGGGAAAGGTTAGCAGGCACAAACACGGCAGTCGTCACTGTCCTGGGTTCGTTCTGGGAAACCAGGCTGGCGCGCGGACTCTCCCACCCCAGCCTGCAGTCCTGGGGACCCCCCCCCCGCTCCCCTCACCCGCCCCCAGGGAACAGGCTGGACTTGACAGGCCAGGATGCGCCCAACCCCAGTCCCACCCTGCGCGTTCACCCTGACCCGCGCTCGTTGCGCCCAGCCAGCTACAGGCGGCCTCAGGCGCCTGGAGAAGGGGGGTCGCGGGTACTGTCATTCTCGAGTGCCCCGGCCCCAGGGAAGGGGAGCACCGCGGCCGGCCACCCAGTCACCGCCCTCCTGGACCCCCGCGGCGTTTGCCCGGGCGGGCGCCAGGCCTCTCACCGGGTCGGTGTTGAGCGCTGTGAGCGGAGTCCGCGGCGGCGCTGCCGGACACGTCCCAGCCGAGTGGTGCGGTGGCGCTGGCGGGGGCGGCTGCCTCAGCAGAGCCGGGTGCGTCTCCAGGGCCAGCTGCAGGTCCAGGATGTAGTCGATAACGTGCTGCAGGATCTCCACTTTACTGACTTTCTTGTTGGGCGGGATGGTGGGCACCAACCTTCGTAGGCGGCTGTAGCAGTCGTTCATATCACACTGCAGGCACAGCGCTGGCTCCTCCGCCGCCGCCTCCGCCGCCTTGCAGCGTGCGGCTGCAGCAGCGGCCGCCGCGGCCGCCGAGCCGCCCAGGCTGTGGTTGTGCTCGGCCAGGCAGCGCAGCGCCAGCTCCCCGCCGCCGCAGCCCGACGGCGCCTTGCGGCCCGAGGGGCGCACCGGGCTCACCGCCTTCATCGCGCGCGCCCTGCGCCCTGTGCGAGCAGACCCGCTAGGGCGAACGAAAGAGGCAGGCAAGCGCCGGGCCCCTGCCCGTGGCCGGCTTCACTCTCCTTTCCTTCGCGACCGGCGCGCTTGGTCCGCGCTCCAGGCACCGCGAAGCTTCCCAACGATCGCGCGCCCAACAATTGACTGAGGGTCGGTCCGGGTTTTGCGAGGGGATCTCTGCTCTGTGGGCGACGCTCGGCAGGGACCAAAAGGCAAGAAAAATCAAAAGCACCGGAAGGAAAGCTGCCCACCGGGGCCCCGAGTCACTCCCTTCGGAGCTCCGACTATAGCCTAGCCTCCGCCGCGCTCCCGCACGCCCGAGGTTCCCCCGCTCCCAGCACTGACTCAAACGCACCTCCTCCCTGCTTTCACCCGGCCGTCGCGCA
Organism: Macrotus californicus; assembly: GCA_007922815.1. Lineage (NCBI taxonomy): Eukaryota > Metazoa > Chordata > Mammalia > Chiroptera > Phyllostomidae > Macrotus > Macrotus californicus. The sequence continues at coordinate 12,428 of VMDR010020323.1, forward strand.
GCCGTATTTATAGAGCCGCGCGCCCTAGGGGCGGGGCCCGAGCGCAGGCTGGGTCCCAGCGCCAGCCGAGCAGAGCGGGGCTGGGCGTGCAGAGGGAGGTGGCGAGGGCGGAGGCTCCAGGCAATGCTGGGGAGGCGGGGAGCCGGGCAACCCAAGTGGAGGGGGGGCGGGGGGGCGGGAGTGGCCAGCCAATCGGGCGGACGGTGCCACCTCAGGGAAGGACGCCTGGGCCAATGGGAAGGGCACTCCATTCCGTCAACGCCGTAGGTCGGAGCTCTGAGAAAAGAGCCGGGTGGGAGCCGGGCCAGGCTGGTGTGTGCCCTGGGGAGGGGAAAGAGAGGGAGAAGTTCCTGCGTAGAACTGCGGGAATGTGCGGCTGGAATTCATTCTCCCTCGGCTTCGGCTGCTGAAGCAGCGCTGAGCCCTCCCGGCTTGAGAATCTCCTGCCACTCCGAGTAGCACACGGCACACAGGGAGCCTCCGCCCGCCACTCATCATCACTCCATACCTGGGATTCCAGTGCCTTAAGAGACACTGCTCAAGAAGGCACGTTCCTTCTGTTCTGTATTTTCCCCTCTCCGTTTCATTATTTGCCTTTTCACAATTGCCGAAACCATAATGATGGAATGGAATGTGTAGCCTTTCCGTTTTCTTTTATGAAAAGGTTTAAAGCTGGGGGTGGGGGAAGAAAGAATGCCGAATGTAGTTTTTTGGTGAAAGGAGATATAAATAAAACGAAAACGTCATAGGTTTTTTCTTTTGCCTATCTAGATACAAAAGTGGGCTCAAGAAATGTAAGTGCCTTGAGCATTACATTTGAGCACGTAAATATTAAAAATGCATGGACATGGAGTATTTAAAATTCCACCATGACATATAATATTAATCCGTTTTATGTAAAATTCATACCTGTAACTTAATGTAGGCCATTAATGCACCGCTTCACGGATGTCAACGTATCCCGCTTTAAATAAGAGGCTGAGACTATCTAGAGTCTCCTAAAATTCACGCTTCCAGTCCATGGAGTCCTGCTTGGGCCCCACCGCGCCCAAAGTCTGCTAATTAAGGACAGTTCTGTTAGATTTCTAATGGAAAAGCTATCCTTCAAGGGTTCAAAACAAAATTGCACAATGTGCTTTTTGATAGGGCCTTATGTGAACTCAGAGAATTTACATGTACAACCCATGGACAGAACTAAGGGGAGAATGCTGGAGGGTGGGGCGGGGGGAGGGGGGAGGGGGAGGAAAGGGAGAAAAAAAAAACTGGGACAACTGCAATAGCATAATCAATAAAAAAACTTTAAAAAAAAAGAAAAATTGAGCCCTTCAGATGAGAAATGAGCATAAAAACTCGCAGTCAGCAGGGATATGAATTTTGAGTACCTTCACCCTGCAAACCTCCCATCTTTAGACAAGCTAAGAGATGAATCAACTCAAGTTATCTTCATTCATGTTCATGATATGGATTGGCACCTTCATTTTTAAAGATAATCGAATGAGACGTGGACCTCCTCTCTCCCTGTCTTCCCTCTGTCAGGAAACCTGCTCACCTTTCCCAGAACTGACACACTTGCAGCCAGCAGGTGTTTTGTTTAGCCACGTGGGTACTTTACGACTACTGCACTGCTAGCATTTCCCCAGAGCACATTCCTTTTTCCTGATGAAATGAGGAGTAATTATTTAATGCTGGCTTCACAAGTAGCTACAGCAAGGCTCCTCTCCCCTTCTACATTACTGCCTCTCACAGTTGTTTGGAAACAAGTGGCATTCTCCTCTACTGACATGCATACATAAATGGTCTACATGCACACTCACCAAGAAAAGCAGATTTGTTAAACCCCAAAGATAGGTTCCCCCCCTAACTACTGTCATAGTTTTATATATTCTCGTGTTAGTATAAACACAGAGAGAGAGAATATTGTCATTTTAGACAAAAAGTTGGTTGAGGGAGCACTGGTAGTGGTAAGCTATTGTCTTAGAGCCAGCCATATCAGCACAGACGATGATCATACATGGGTGTGTGTATGGACATGCTGTTCCATCGAGTTTTTTCTAGAGTATAAAAGCAGCTCCAACATTGAGAACCCGAGAGTTTTCTCTGTTTGGAAAAATTTAACTATGCTAATATGCACTTCAAAACTTTATATATCCTAACTTAATTAAAAATAAAATTCAAGTTTCAAATTTGTGCCAAGATTGACACAAAGGGACAATCCTATTCATCTCTTTGGCCTTTGCTAAATCTCAGGGAGTCATGCTCTGGGTGTGGCAAGTGCCACATGTCTCAGTTTCAGGTTTTGTTAGAGGTGCTCTTGTGGCTGGCTTAAAATCAGAAAGGCAGAGTTACTATGGGGGGTCAATTGAAAGGAATGTACCCTGGCCACATGAATAAAAGCACCCAGGAAAAATGTGATCCCCAAATCATTGCCAGCAGAGTAGGCAAAACCAGGAATTGTATTATTCTTTTTGAAGGTTAGGAGGGACGAGGACATTAAAAATTAAAGTGCTATGTAAAATATTGTACATTGGAAGTAAAGAATAATATCCTGGGCTTTTGGGTCCCTGAAACCAGAGACTCTTAGGCGCTATGCAATGTATACTTTTGAGTCTTAGACACGACGTCAAGGCTGAAGTCACAAAAGACCCTCGGCACTGACAGCTCAAAACAGAGTTTACTCAGCAATTATCAGCTTTTGGAAAAACCTTACAAGCTACATTATTTCTACTGTGCAAAGAAGGAAATGTAGTTTCCCACGACTCTTCCTTTTACATCAAAATGCTTCCCTCGCACTTGTAAAAATAAGCTGGGCTAGCCAAAAGCCCTTTGCCACAAAAGTGCTGGAGACTACTAGAATGTTCCTCTACGGGAAGCTGGGATGAAATATTCATAGAATTGCTAGGAAGCCCTGGTGACCAGTCATGTGTACACCCCTCCTCCAGACAAAGAGGTCTGCAGCCCTTTCTGGGGATGCATTCTAGAGGCTAATCAGACCCTTGCTGAACTGTAACACCCAGACTCTCAGAATTCACAATCGCCCTGTGTTTACATGAAGTAAGGGTATCCAAGCATATTGTGCTATTCAGTGCAAATGCCTTTTTAAGACTCGATACTTCTTTCTCCATGGCCGGCAGTGAAACAGTGGGTGGGCTCAGACACACAGATAAACATGAGCGTTCCCATGCCTGGTCTGACTGGTCTCTCTCTCTAGATGTACATGGTCACTGAAGGAGGCACAGGCATTCTTTCCAGGCATGAGAAACCACTCTGTACTCTGCAGCAAGAATGTCCCTTGCTCCAAAAGAGTAAACCGGGCAATGTGGCAATTCAAGCTCAAGGTTGCTTTATCTGGCACTTAAACGTTACAAACTTACTTGTGCTCCCCTTGGACTGCTGATGTCGTTCCCGGAAGCACTGATAACCTCTTGGTTAGCCCCGTCTTGGAAAGGGCTTGTGAGGAGGAGATGCTCATATATTGAACATAGCAAGGCAAATGTGTCCAGCAAAAATGCCTACGTCAGGAATTCTAAAAAGGTAGTCTGTTGAAATAAGAAATAGGTGATTTTTAAAATGGCCTCAGACAGATTAAGGACAGAAAAATGAAAGAGGTATTGCTTGTTTTCACCTTAGGAGATGCAAAGAGTGTGGGCTCGAAGCTCAGATACCCTGGGCTCCAATTTTGGCTCCTAGTTCTTTATCTTTAAGATGGATTTTTAAAATTCTGTGCCATCATGTATATGAAAAGGATAAAAATCGCATCTACTTTATAAGATGTTTGCATACATACAAGGACTTAAAGAAATTTCTTAGAGCAGTGTCTGGTACACAACAAGTGTATAAACAATGCTCAAATTCATTGTTATTTTTGGCAAATATTATCTCAAGTCTGTGGCTTATCTTTTTATTCACTTAATCTTTTGAGAGCAGAATGTTTCCATTTTGATTATCAATTTGTTCTTCTATAGATCGTTTTTGGTATCATATTTATCTAAGGAATCTTTTCATAACCCTAGGTGACAAAGGTGTTCTATGTTTTCATCTAGATGTCTTATCATTTTAGGGGCTTGGTCGGTCTCAGGGGCATGCACCTTATGCATTCACATGGGGCCCTGTGCTCAAAGGGTCCATGCTTAGTTTGATGCTCTGCTATTAACCATCTTGAAATTCTCAGTAATTTTTGAACAAGGGTGGTTGCATTTTCATTTTGTACTGGGCCTGAAAATTATGTAGCCAGTGCTGGTTCTAGGTTTTATGTTTTGGTCTATGATCCATTTTGGGGTTATATTTGTATATGATTCAATATTTGGATTGAGGTTAATACTTTTGAATGATGGAAAGAAGGGCAAGGGACTAGTCAAAGAACATGTACGAATGACCCATGGTCGTGGACAACAGTGTGGGGATTCTGTGGGAGGGGGCGGGTAGTAGGCTGGGTGGAGGAGAACAAAGTGGGAAACATTGGGACTGCTGTAATAGAACAACAATAAAATTTTTTAAAAGTACAATGCACCACGATCAAGTGAGGTTTGTGCCCCAGGAATGCAGTGTTGGTTAAAGATTCAAAATCAGTGTAATTTGCCTTACTAATAAACTAAAAACAAAAAGTCGAAAGAAAAGGAAAAAGAAAATGTACATCCAATCATTCCAGCACCCTTTGTAGAAAAAACTACCCTTGTTTCACCGGATTGATTTTGTGCCTTTGTGGAAAATTGTCTGTGTCTGTGTAGGAATCTTTTTCTGGCCTCTCAGCTCTGTTCCATGGGTCTGTTTCTCTCTTTCCATGCTGCGACCAGACTGTCTTGGTTATTGTGGCTTTATAATGAATCTGGAAAGCAGGTAATGTTGTTGACTCCAGCTTTGTTCTTCTTTTTCAAAGTTGTTTTGGTTACTCTGGGCATGTGGCATTTCCTATAAATATTACAGTCAGTTTGTGAATTTCTTCAAAAAGGAACTTGGTCAAGAACTTGAGGTCAAATACATGGTGACAGAAGGAGACTAGACTGGGTGGTGAGCACACAGCACAGTACACAGATGATGTATTATAGCATTGTACATTTGAAACTTGTATAATGTTATTGACTAATGTCACCCCAACAAATTTAGTTTGAAAAAGAACTGGTAACTAAAATATATAAAAACAGATATCTAGAGTATACAAACACTCAAAACTTAATAATAAGAAAACAAACAGGGAGGGGGATAACGGGGGAAAGGAGGGGAAAGGTCATCAAG
>VMDR010020324.1:0-17644 GCA_007922815.1 Macrotus californicus
GAGCAGCTTCATAATGTTAAAGGCTGCAGTTAATAATATATAGTAGTTATGAACATTTATGTGCTAAATAACACAGCAGGAAATTTATAAAGTATAAACTAAGGAGATACAAAGGAAATAGAAACTTCATAATATTAGGAATATTAATCCTCTTCTCTTGGTCCAAGGCAGATCAAGCGATTAAACAAAGTACCTAAGGACATAAAAGATTTAACAGCATAATCTATAAGGTTCATTTATGTATATATATATACACACAGAACTGTCACAAAAATTAATTATAAATTACATACAAAAAACCCTCAATAAGTCAATAAAGTAGAAATAAGGCAGACAATTATTGATCAAAAATGTGAAAACCAGAAATTAATAAGTAAAATTAGAAGGCAAAAATATGTTCTTTCACCTGGAAGTGCAAAAACTATATAATAAACCAATTCTTGAGCCAGAGATGATGTCATGGTTTTTTTTAACTTTGACTTTAAATTTTTATTTTTATTTATTTATTTATTTTTAATTTTTAAATTTTGAGCATACAACATTATATTAGTTTCAGGTGTGCAATACAGTAATTCAACATTTACATGATCATCACACTAAGTTTAGTACTTTGGAAACTTATTACGATATTGCTGACTATATTCCTCTTCACTCTGTCTTTACCACCCCTCACCCCCCATACACACCCGCCTGCCCTGGCAAACATCCCTTTGGTCTCTGTTTCTGAGTCTGTTTTTGTTTAGTTTTTGTTTTTCTTTTTTTTATATTTCACATATAAAACAGTCTATTTTAATAAGCCAATAGGTGTTTAAGTTCAAATGTATTAAAAAAACACTATATTTTTACTCCCCCTTCCACTCTTTATGTTTTGGACATCATGTTTTCTTGTTTTCTGTATCGCCTGACTATTTATTGTAGTTATAATTTTGCAGCATTGTCTTTTAACATTCATATTAGCTTTTTAAGTGATTGATTGACTGTGTTTATTATATACTTGCCTATACCAGTGAGAATTTTTCTTTCCTATGTTTTCTTATTTCTGATTATAGCCTTCTCTTCCCTGCAAAAGACAACCCTTCAACATTTCTTGTAAAGTTGGTTTAGTGGTTGGTAGTGAACTCTAGTTTTTTGCTTGCCTGTGAAACTGTCTCCTTCAATTCTGAATGACAGCCTTGACAGATACAGTATTCTAGGCCATTGGTTCCTTTCTTTTATTTCTTTTTTCTTTTTTTTTATTATATTTTATTGATTATGCTATAACAGTTGTCCTGATTTTTCCCCCTCTGTCTCCCCCACCACTTCCTCAGGCAATCCCCACACCATTGTTCATGTCCATGGGTCATGACTTCTTTGGCTTCTCCATTTCCTATACTGTAATTTACATCCCCGTGACTACTCTGTGACTACCTATTTGTACTTCTTAATCCCCTCACCTCTTCACCCATTCCCCCACAGCCCCCTCCCATCTGGCAATCATCAAAATGCTCTCTGTATCCATGAGTCCGTCTCTGTCCTTCTAATTTGCTTGTCTGTTTTTTAGATTCAATTGTTGATAGATATGTATTTATTACCATTTTATTGTTCATAGTTTTCATCTTCTTTTTCTTAAATAAGTCCCTTTAACATCTCATGTAATAATGGTTTGGTGATGATGAACTCCTTTAGTTTTTTCTTGTCTGGGAAGCTCTTTACCTGCCCTTTGATTCTAAATGACAGTTTTTCTAGGTAGAGCAGTCTTGGCTCTAGGTCCCTGCTTTTGATGACTTTGAATATTTCTTGCCAATCCCTTCTAGCCCGCAAAGTTTATTTTAAAAAATCAGTTGACAGTGTTATGGGAACCTCCCCCATAGGTAACTCAATTCTTTTCTCTTGCTGCTTTTAAGATTCTCTTTTTATGTTTAACCTTTGGCATTTTAATTATGATGTATCTTGGTTTGGTCCTCTTTGGATACAAGTTGTTTGGGATTCTCTGAGCTTCCTTGACTTGTATGTCTATTTCCTTCACCAAATTAGGGAAGTTTTCTTTCATTATTTTTTTTCAAATAAATTTTCAATATCTTGCTCTTCCTTTTCTCCTTCTGGCATCCCTATGATTCAGATGTTGGTATGTTTGGAGATGTTCCAGAGGCTCCTTATGCTATCCTTGTTTTGTTTTGTTTTTTTAATTACTTTTTCTTCTTGCTGTTCTGGTTGAATGCTTATGTCTTCCTTATGTTCCAAATCATAGACTTGAATCCTGGCTTCATGCCCTCTACTGTTGCTTCCCTGTAGATTTTTCTTTATTTTACTTCGTGTATCTTTCATTTCTTTCAACCTTCATTTCTTTCTGGGTCTTTTTGTTGTTGTTGCAGTACTCAATGAGTTCTTTGAGCATCCTGATCAGCAGTGTTTTGAACTCTGCATCTGATGGGTTGGTTATCTCTGTTTCATTTCATTGTTTTCCTGGGGTTTTGTTCTGTTTTTTCATTTGGGCCATATTTCTTTGTCTCCTCAATTTGGCAGCCTCCCTGTGTTTATTTCTGTGTGTTAGGTAGAGCTGATTTGAATTCCTGTCTTAGTAGTGTGGCCTAGTGTAGAAAAGCACCTCTAAATTTTGTTTGGCAGAGCCTTAGGTAATTGCCAGAGTGGGGCATCCCACTTCACCACTTTGTGGGAGGGCTCAGAGAGGGGACAGTGCCACTGCCTGGCTTCTGGGAGTTTGCCCAGCACTCTCCCTGTTTCCAGTCACTTCATTTACTCCCTGTATGCCACTGGTACCCTTCCAGCTGTTGCCTTGGTGCTGAATCCCAGAGAGGGTAAATCTGCATATGTTCTAAGTCCATGTAGATCCTTTAAGCAGAGTGTCCTGAAAATCTGGCAGTTTCTTCTGCCACCTAACCCCACCCCCAACCCCAACTGGTTTTTACAGCCAGAAGTTATGGGGATTTATCTTCCTGGCACTGGAACCCTGGGCTGTGCAGAATGGTCTGGGGATGGGATGGCTGGCTCCCAAGGTATCCCTCCTGATTTTTATCCACCACATGTGAATGTGGGGCTGCCCGTTTCACTGCTGCTGCTTCCTCATGCCACACCGCATCTCCATGCCTCTCTGCCCATCTCCGCCCCTCGTAACCATCGGGATGAATGTGGCTTCTTTAAATCCTTGGTTGTTGGACTTCCATACCCTCTCAACTTTCTGATGGTTCTGGGTGTTATTTTTTTTGAGGTCTAACTGAAATCCTTTCTGTGGTTGCATGAGGAGGCGAAGCATGTTTATCTGTGACTTCATGCTGACTGGGAATCCCAAATATGCTTTCTGCCCCTTTCTCTCACTGTTCCCCTTCTGGAACCCCTGTAATGTGGATGTTAGAGCATTTAATGTTGTCCCAGAGGTCTCTTATACCCAATACTATCCTCATTGTTTTTTTATTCTTTTTTATTTTGCAGTTCTGATTGGATGGTTTCCACTATTCTTTCTTCCAGGTTGCTAATCCATTCTTTCTTACTAACTAATCTGATTTCAGTTCCTTTTAATGTATTCTTTATCTCTGACTGGTTCTTTATTACATTCTCTAACCCTTTATTGAAGTGCTCTCCAGGTTTCTCCATTCTGCTCTCAAGTTTGTTGAGCATCCTTATGACCGTGTCTTTGAATTCTTTATCAGGCAAATGAGTTATCTCCATTTCGTTGGAGTTTTTCTCTAATTTTTTTTATTGTTCCTTCATTTGGGACAGATTCTTTTATGTCCCCATTTTGTTTGACTTTCTGTGTTTTTTCCTATGAGTTAGATGGAATAGCTTTTTCTCCTAATATGTGTGCCAGATGTTTTTGGGAGGGCAGCTCTAATCAGGGCAGGCATGTGCAATGCGTGGTGGCCAGAAGGAGTGGGTTCTGGCAGGGCAGCCTGGTGTCTGAGTGCTTCCTTGCCTTTCTGCTGTGGGCAGGGCTGTCCAGTGTGGGTTGTGCTGTCCAGTATGTGTGCAGTGTGCCCATTGCTTTAACTGTTTCTTGCCTGAACCTGATGTGGGCAGGGCTACTCTGAGTGCATGTGTTGCAGTGTCCCACTGTCTCCCACTTTCTCGGGGCAGGGCAGCCCCACATGTGGGTGCAGGAGCTCCCCACTCTTTCCACACTTTCTCTCAGTGGAACAGCCTTGCTTACAGGTACTACAGCATTTTGCTGTTTCACACACTGAGCAAGGGGTGTCCTGCATGCATGTGCAGCCCAGTACATGCATGCTACAGCACCCTGCCACACCCACTGGACTCATCTCCACGTGGAGGGGCCCCAAGTATGTGGGCTGTGGTACTGACCTGTTCCTGCTAGATCTAGTTCTCAGAGGGGTGGCTGGAGATGTGCTACAACAGCCTTGCGGATTGACCAGAGGACCTGGATGGAGCTCCCGCCCACTACCCACGTGTAAAGGAAATGTAAACAATGCTCCTCCACTCCTGGACAATTCCCTCAGCTCCTGGAGAGCTCTCAGAGTTCCCCAGCCTTCTCTATGCAGTCTTCCTCTCCATTTCTTTGTTTGCTTGTTTTGGTGCAGAAGCTGTTCAGTCGGTTCTTAGTGTCTCACAGGAGGAATTGTTCTACATAAAGGTGTAAATTTAATGTGTCCTGCAGAGAGAGTGAGCTCAGGGTTCTCCTACTCCACCATCTTGGACTTGCCTCCAGAGTGTCATAACTTCCAAAGAGAATTGAATCTCTGTAAACTGTAATTCATAATTTATGTAACAACAGTTTTAGAACTGCTCAGAGGGAAATTCATAACCTTAAATACTATGCAATAAAAATGTAAGAAAATAAATGAATTAGCCTTTTATCTCAGTCATTTCTTTGCCATAGAGTATGACAAATCGTGCCAAGTCCTTCTCTTTTAATTTTATGTATTGCTTATAAAAGTAATTTATAGCATGATATAAATTAGAAATTTGGTTTTATTATACTTGAAATTTATTTATTGCTTTATATGACCTTTATGATCCAGACTTGCCCTACCAGATCAGACCCGTCCAGGGCTTACTCAGCTCACTGGTCTCTGACAGCCTGAGGAGGTGGGTAGGGAGCGCATCCAGGAGGCTATCAACCCAGATCCCCTCACTCACAGAGCCCCTTCTCCTCCACCAGGGGTACAAGAAGCTGGCTGCACTGAAGCTGGATGACATCAGTCACTGTCTGACAGAACAGCAGAAGGACTTTGCTAACAAGACAGCTCAGTACCAGCAGGAGATGAGGCACCTCCATCGGATGCTGCAGGACAAGCAGGATGTCCTGGATGAGGCTCTGCAGCAGAAAAGGTACGGCTGCCCCAGTCCCATATCATGTGTTTATTTTTCGAATGTTTGGTAGAATTTTCCAATTAAACTCTTTAGATCTGTTTTGTTTATTTGCTTACTTTTGTTTCTGCATTTTAGTTTCATCTGCATTTAATGTGGGTCTTGATTTTTATTTGCTCCTCATTTTGCTTTCTTTTTAAAATTTTCCCCTGCAGTTAGCATGGAACATTGTGTGAGTTTAAGGTGTACAGTACATACCGCAGAGTGACCACCACAGTAAAGTGAACCCAGCCTTCTCCTCACACAATTACATCGTTGGCGGTTCCGCATTGAGAATATTTCAGATCTGCTCTCTTACCCACTTCCGTGTGTACGATCCAGTATTGTCAACTGTGGACACTTGCTGTGCATTATGTCCCAGCGCCTCATCTTCACTAATCCCGCCCTGAAAACTTTCTGTTGTTTGAATATTGGACTTCCTAAATCAGTTTAGTCTTCTAATTCTTCTTCTCTTTTTTCTTCTTTTCCTTCCCTTTGGTATTTTTGCTTCATTCAATTTTGTTGGAAGATACTATTGGGTTGGCCTAAAAGTTCACTTAGTTTTTTCCATAGGATGGCTCCAGCAGTGCTTAGTTGTCTTTGACTTCATTCAACACAGTTTTGTTAGGTTGTGTTGTGACAGCTGTCATATCAGCGTGCACTTTTTAAAGACCTGTCAAAATTGGTGAATTTTTGCGTAGCCATTTTAATACTGAAGATGGACAAAAATCCGCAGCTGAAATGCAAACAAAAAGAAAAGATTTGTGCAGCACATGGAGAAGGTGCTGTGACTGATCGAACATGTTAAAAGTGATTGTGAAGTTGCTTGGTACTATTGACATTTTGACCAAATAATTCTTTGCTGTGGGGCTGTCTTATGCACTGGAAGATGGTTAGCAGCACCCCTGCTGCCCACTAGAAGCCGATAGTGGGATATAAATGACATACTCAGAATATCCAACTCAATAAAGTTACTGATGAAAATGAAAAATGTGTCTTTTATTTTATGGAAAAAACTAAATGAACTTTTTTGGCCAACCCAATATTAACTTTTTATTAAACATTTTATTTCTTTATTTGTTTTCATTCTCAAGAACATTAAAATCTCCCTTTTTGGAAGTTCATAATCATAAGACTAGAGATTCATTGTGTTCCCTGTGGAAATAAGGTACCATATCAATTACACCTTTATTCTTTAAACTTGTGACAGAGGAGATATTGCCAGTGTACTAAAAACATTGGGTAACATCACATGCTTTGTGAAGGTGAACTTGGCGGTCCTTCACACTTTAAGTCCACCTTTTCATAGTGGCTGCGTTGTCTTTGACAGGCTGGAATAGAGACCAGCACTGCAAAAGTGTAATAATGATGCTCAGATGTGGTTTTCTTCAAAGTTTAGTAGGTTCCATGGATCTGATGTCATGAAGAAGGCGGTGATCTGTTTGTTTTCCATTAGCCAGCTGTTTCTCAGTGTCAAGCAGAACGAATTCTTATGTAACAAGGTTCCTGTAGTCGCAGAAGTCCTGATCACCGTGAATAGTCAGTTTGTACGGAGTTGAGCCAATACCAAGTTTCCTGCCAGCCAGGAGGTTCAGAATTGCATCCACAGAATGGGACTTTATTTTCACATTCTCTGCATTCCATTTTGCCCTTTAATTGTTTAAAAGTTATATAGTCTATTTTTGTTCTTTGAGTAGTCATCCTTCAAATTTCACCGTGGATATTTAACATTAAATAATATAAATTTTAATCAGCATCTCCACATTTCTCCCCCAAATGCCAAATCTAGTGCTTTACGCTGATTATTTCCCCTCAGTTTACATGCTGTGGTCTGGGGTCACTAGATAAGACCATGTGAAGAGGACAAGGAAGGTCTATTTTGTCACTATTTTTAGCCACCCCAAATTAAATGTTACTAGTTTTTATACAGTTGTTGGTTTTGCTTTACCTACAGTTTACTCATTTCTTTGCTTGCTAATTGTTAAAAATAAGACAACAGGCCCAAAATGGAGTTGCTAATGTTAACCCCATGTCACCAAGCCAAGACTGAATTTACAATTTCAGCTCTCCCAGAAATGGAGGCTTACATCAATCAGACAGGAATCAGCACTGGCCACGCCACTGACCTGATAGGCCACTCTCATCAAGGAACGTAGCCTTGCAATAACCAACCCACACTTTTCCCTCATTTAACTTCCTTGTTTCTGCTCTTTTCTGCCTATAAAAGCCTCTGTACAGCTCCTTGGAGTCCTTTCTATCTGCTAGATTGGATGCTGCCCAGTTCGAATTGATTTTTGTTCAAAAAACCTCAAAATTTTCATATGCCTCAGTTTATCTTTTAGCATTTTTTCTCAGACCTTATTTCTCAGATCAGTTTCCTTGTTCCTCAACTACATTCTTTAGAAGTTTCTTTAGTGATAGTTAATTGGTAGTAAGCTTTCTTAGTTTTTGTTTATTTGAAAACACTGGCTTTTCACCCCATTCTGGTAATATTACTTTTTCTGGGTATAAAATTCTACCTTGACAGGCTTTTTCTTTCAACATATTCCATTGTCTTCTGTTTCATTTTCCTGTTATGTTTTGTAATTTTTTTAAAAATGGTCTACATTTTCTCTTGCCTTTTTTCTTTTTTAAGTATATTTTATTGATTATGCTGTTACAGTTGTCCCTTTTTATTCCCCTCCACCCTGCACACCCCTTCCCCCCACACTCCCCCTCCTTAGTTCATGTCCATGGGTCATATATATGAGTTCTTTGGCTTCTACATTTCCTATACTATTCTTAACCTCCCCCTGTCTATCTTCTACCTACTATTTATGCTTCTTATTCCCTGTACCTTTTCCTCCTCTCTCCCCACCCACTCCCCTGCTGATAACCCTCCATGTAATCTCCATTTCTGTGATTCTGTTCCTGTTCTAGTTGTTTGCTTAGTTTTTGGTTTTGTTTTTTTAGGTTCGGTTGTTGATAGTTGTGAGTTTGTTGTCATTTTACTGTCCATAGTTTTTGATCATCTTTTTTCTTAGATAAGTCCCTTTAACATTTCATATAATGAGGGCTTGGTGATGATGAACTTCTTGAACTTGACCTTATCTGGAAAGCACTTTATCTGCCCTTCCATTCTAAATGATAGCTTTGCTGGATAGAGTCATCTTAGATGTAGGTCCTTGCCTTTCATGACTTGGAATACTTCTTTCCAGCCCCTTCTTGTACATATTTTTAAGCATTTTGTTCATAGTTATTTTATGTTCTGTGTATGGCAATTCCAATGTGTGAAATTTGGGAGAGATTTAATCTGGTTTTGTTAACTTTTGCCCTATGTGGCTTATTTTCTTCTATGTGTGGTAATTATTTTTTAGTCTGAAAACATATGTGGTTGAATTTAACCTGTGGATTCCTGATTGTCTGAATTGAGGATGTTTTTCTCCAGAGATTTGCATTTGCTTCTCTCTGGTACCAGAAAAAAATTATTTCCAACCTGGAGCCACTTTTATTTCATTAATAATTTTTTTAAAGACTTTATTTAGTTTCAGAGAGAGTGGGAGGGAGGGAGAAAGAGAGGGAGAGAAATGTCAATGTGTGGTTGCCTCTTGCACACCCCCAATTGGGGTACCTGGCCCACAGCCCAGGCACGTGGCCTAACTGGGAATCAAACCGGCGACCCTATAGTTTATAGGCCTGTGCGCAGTCCACTGAGCCACCCCAGCCAGGGCCAGGGCATAATTTTATTAATAGTTTTTAAAATAGACTAGTAATGCTTTTGTAAGAAATACAAAAGGGTCTTTCATGCGGTGATGTCAGCAGCATGGCAGAGTGAGAGGTCGTCCAATTCTCTCCCCTTGAAGTTACAGTTGAACCCAGCATTCCCTGTTCAACACACAGACATGTCTGAGACATCACACAGAGACCCCTGGAGGAGGGAGTATCTGAATGAACAGCAGAGACGACCAGAGAGGGAGAAGGACAGAGACAGGGCCACTCACAGGCTTGCTGCAGCCTCAGTGAGCGCGAAAGCAGTGAAGAGCGGGGGTGCAGCCCACACTGGGCAGGCCAAACCGGAGGGGCAGAAACAGCCATCGGGCCTGGGTGGCTGGCACACATTGAGGCTGGGCCCAGTGTCGGGGGCCGAGAAATGGTGCAAAAAATCACAGCACTCCAGAATTGAACAAAGGATTCCGCACACAGATGATCACCCAACCCACACCTCTGTGGCCTCCTAGGCAACAAAATCTCTCAACACATTGCAGAAGAGCTGGAAAAACTTTCCAGCCTAAGTGGTCTGCATTCACTGCAGCAAAAGCCACGAGGAAGAGCAGAACCGCAGACCTGCTCACTTGCTTCGCCTTTCCCGCCTCATCCTGGCACAGCCCGCTGGTAGCCTTCGGGTCAACTCAGAGCAGCCCTGCATCGGATTCCGGCCACAGGGCGGTGGCGCCAGGATCACAGAAAACTGGAGAGGCAACACTTCCCACCTCGTTTTATGAGACCAACACAGCCCTGAACCGAAACCTGGCAAGGGCAACATACACAGAAAAGAAAATTGCAGACCAATAATTCTGATAAATACAGGTGCAAAAATCTTAATCAAAATACTACCAAATCAAATACAACAATACACTTAAAAAGTAATACATCCCCATCAAGTGTGGTTCACTCCTGGGGCACGAGGATGGGTCAACACACTGATCTAGCGTGATATACCATATTCAGAAAAGGATGGGTAAGAATCATATGAGCATATCGATGCAGAAAAGTGCATATAATAAGGTACTACATCCATTTATGATTGAAATACAATGAGCACAAAGTACCTCAACCTAACAAAGGACATATGTGTCAAACCCTCGGCTGATACACTGAATGGTGAAGAAACGAAGCTCTTCCTCTAAGACCAGCAGTAAGTCAGTAAAGCCCACTCTCCCCAGTGACTCAGCACAGTACTGGAGGTCATCGTCAGAGCAGTCAAGCAGAGAAAGAAGTAAAAGGCATACAAATCAGGAAGGAAGAAGTAAAATCGTCACTTTTTGCAGACGACATAGTTCTTTATGTAGAAAACCCTGAAAACTCCACCAATAAGCTACTAGAAACAAAAAAAAATACAGTAAAATTGCAGGATACAAAATCAATGCACAAAAATTCATTACAGCCCTGGCTAGTGTGGCCCAGTGGACTGAGTGCCAGCCTGCGAACCAAAGGGGCACCCGTTCGATTACCGACTGGGCACATCCCTGGGTTGCTTGGCCAGGTCCCCAGTCGGAGGCATGCAAGAGGCAACCACACATTGATATTTCTCTCCCTCTCTTTCTCCCTCCTTTCCTCTCGAAAAATAAGTAAATAAGCCCTGGCTGGCATAGCTCAGTGGATTGAGCGCGGGCCTGCGAACCAAAGGTCGCTGGTTCAATTCCCAGTCAGGCCACATGCCTGGGTCCCCAGCCAGGTCCCCATTTGGAGGAACACAATAGGCAACCACACATTGATGTTTCTCTCCCTCTCTTTCTCCTTCCCTTCCCCTCTCTAAAAATAAATAAATAGATCTTTAATAAATAAATAAAATCTAAAAAAATAATTCATTACATTCCTATATGTTAACAAGGAAATTTCATGGAAAAAATGGGGGGGAAAAAACAGTTTCATTTGCAATTGCAAAAAGAGTAAAATTCCTAGAAATAAACTTAATAAAGGATGTGAGAGGCCTATACACAGAAAAACACAGAAAGACTTTTAAAATATCCACAATGCCATATTACATTTCTGATATACAACTTATTAATAGCACGTGTCTTTCTGAACTGCATTCTGGGTGACTCTCTCTGCTCAACAGCCCAGTTCACTAATTCTCTCTTTCGTTGTGTCCAATGTACTAGTTAACCCATCCATTGGGTTTTTCCCTAATTGTCTCAAAAGTGGCTTGTTACTCTTGGTATACTCCAGTCAGGGCCTGGGGGAGCCCAGTCATGGCGAGCAGTATAGATTCAAACTCCAGGCGCGTTTGAGAACAGGAGATTCTTAGCCTCACGGGGTGGGTTTCTTTCGAAGGTGGGCACATTTTCCACCAAACTGTTCTTGCTGTGAGAGCCCTCCAGGTGCCCTCCCTTTTCTCCCCAGTTCTGGAACACATAGTTCAGAGTGTATCTGGGAAGAGGAGGAGGAACACGGGCATGAGAGAGTTGAGGGGTTTTGTCACCCCGTTTTCATGGGCCCAAGACCCGTCTTTATTCCATAGACATCGGGGTCCCTGGCACGGGCTTTGGTCCTCAAAGCAACACCAACGTTTTGTTCACCTGCCTCTGTGGCTTCAGCTGAGTCCTCGTCTCTTCCTCACTCAGAGACTTCCTGTTCTCTGTGTTGAGTTTAGCCCCGCATTGGTCACGGTCGCTGTAACTTGTCGATCATTGAGCTGTTTCCTGTGCTGGAAAACAGAAGTCTAGGATTTTCTTTGGCATGGTATACTTAAATGGTACCCAGCACTCGGCGGGCTTCATGGGACTTGGAAGGAAGCAACAGATCACAAGAAAAATGAGTACTGGCCCGGGCAAGTGTGGTTCAGTCAGTCGGGCATCATCCTGCAAACTGAGAGGTCGCCAGTTCGATTCCCAGTCAGGCCACATGCCTGGGCTGTGGGTTCGGTTCCCAGTCAGGGCGCATGCACACTGCAACCGATTGATGTTTCTCTCTTGCGCCAGTGTTTCTCTCCCTCTTTTTTTCCCCCCCTCCCCCTCCCTCTAGAATTAATAAAAAAAGAAAGAAAAATTTTAAAAAGGAAAGAAAACTAAATATGGAACAGTGGGCCTCGCTCAGTCTTCAAACAATAGTGCTAAGTGCACCCGGTAACCCAGTTTCTATCAGTTCCCATATCCTGGCAGTGTTAATGGAGGAGCCAGCCTCCCCAGCACGGCGCCCTCCACAAGGCCCGCTCCTCCACCCATCATGAAGCTTGCTGTTCTCTCCCCCGTGGCCCCCATGGGGCTCGTCATCCTGTGAAATGGGGGTTGGCATCCAGGTCTGTCACCCCGCTGGACCACGGCCACATGAGGACATGGGTACCTTGTTCTGCCATTTCCTCGGCACCCCACAGGGTGCCTGTCACATGGCCCTTCCACAGGATAACCTGCTTTGATGCTCTTTCCTTTTCTCACAGGCCTGGTTTCCCTCTGGGCACTCCCCCTCCTGGCACATGGTCTGAGCAGCCTTCTCTGTGTTAGCTGTGAGCCCCAACCCCTATGGTTCCCTCCCTTACTAAATCTTTGTGTCTGGGCCCATAGGTGGCTCTATGCATGGGTGCCGTGAAAGGTGGCCAGGTAACAGTGGGGACAAGTAAAGAGGACAGAGGAGCAGCCTAGAGGACCCCTGCCACACAGGTGTCCTTGGCCAGGCCATTGTGCTATATAGGTCACCACTTCAGTTATTGTATTTTCTTTCTGTGCATGTTGATTCTATAAACATAGGATATGTGCATTGATGCCAAAATAAAGGAAAAGGCACATTTAGAGGAAATGCAAGAAGTTTTCAGCCTGTGCCTTTCTGTTTCCAGGGGACGCTCGTGCTTCATTCAACACTGGGAGTCTTTGCTTTATTAAAGGGGTGTCCAACTCACAGCCCACAGGCCACAAGTGGCCCAATACAAAATCACAAATTTACTGAAAACCTTTTTTTTGCTCATCATTTTTCGTTAGAGTTTGTGTATTTAATGTGTGGCCCAGAGATGCCAAAGGGTTGGATGTCGCAGACCCGTCCGGCAGGACTGCGTGTTGTTGTGGAATGCTTGTCCAGTATCCCCGGACAAGTGACGAACAAATTCACCCGGACTAAAGGAATCCGGTGGAGAAAAAGGGATGCGTGGCCGATCTCTCAATGATCAAGAGAGAGGGCGAGGGAGAGAGAGGGGGAGAGAGAGAGAGCGAGAGAACCAGAGCTGACCAGAGAGAGCACCAGAGCTGGCCAGAGAGTATGAGAGAGGGCCCTGACCCCTGCCTTGACAGGCTTTTATTGATATTCTAGGTAGATTACATCAAGGATGGTCCTCCTTTACTATGCACAGGTTGCTTTAGGCGGTTACCATAACAAAGGAAAGAATGTTGCTAATCACTTCAAAGATAAAGGTCATTTGCAAATGTAAAGGGAAGAGAGGTTGAACTGGTTACACCCAAACTTTTGAGAGGTTTAGCATAGATTTTAGGAAGTTACTTTAAAGATATGCAGTAAACATTTGTTGCCTCAATTCAGGGTGAGGGAGTTTTTAGCAAAAGCAAGTCTCAAAGCAGCCTAGGAGCAATGCAGGCCTGATTCCCCACAGGAGACCTATTCACGGATGTTCTCTGCACGCCACATGCGTCTCTCTGCGTTCAGAACCAGAGCTGAGCCACTAGATCACATCACACACGGATAGCTTCCCCATAGTTGGACACCCCTGCGCCTGATGGGCTCTGTTGTCTGATGTAAAGCATGCTTCCATCTGAGTTCTTGCTACTTTAGGATTCACAAGGCTCTATAAGTAGTTTTTAATTGTGCTATTTTAAATTTTTTCCTTTGTTTTGTTTATTTCTCTCAGAGCAATGGAAGGGGAGCTTGAAGTTGTTTGGGAGTCTACCTCCAGAGAAAACCAAAGAATTCGAGAACTTCTGCAAGCCACCCTGGAGAGAACAGGCATGTGGGACGACACCAGAAAAATCGAGGATCCCTGCCTCAGCAGTGTCTCTCAGGGAGACGTACTGGTTGGCTGCAGCTTCAGCTACTGCGACATGAAGCCGCCTCCCACCGCCCGCCAGAGTCCTTGGGAGCCCCTGGGCTAGGGCTCCTCAGCCTGAAAGGTCTGCCCTCCAGGGATAAGGAAGGGCAGACTCCCACCTAATGCTGCTGTGTTTTTTCTCCTCAGGGCAAGGAAGAAATAAACGATTTCAGAAATTTAATCCGTTATTTTACATTTTGCTTTATTTTAATAATGTGCTGCTAAACAGTGTCTCAGCGAGAGCACGTCTTCAGACCACATTGCCATTGAGACCCACTGCTCAGGTAACGGGAGACCTGACGAACTGGCCCATCTCTGGGCTCCTATAAAGCACCAGAGGGAGCGGCCGGGCGGGGCTGAGCTCTCAGCCTGTGCGCTAGTTGACTTTGATCAGATGAGCCCTCTGTGGAAGCAGCAGGGATGGTGTCTGTGGGTTAGCTCTGGGTGGCCTTTTACCATTTGGTAGGAGACAAGGTCCTATACTCGTGCCCCGGTAAGTTGGGCAGAGCCTGTTCTGCCGTCTCCCTAAACCTTGCTGTGTCCTGGGAAGGGAATTTTCCAAGGGTCACCCTGTTCCCCTCCCCCTTTGAGAGCCCTGACTCTGGTCCCTGCCCACTTCCCACCGAGATGAATGCCAGGGGCCGTGGTTCTGCTCTACTCTGGGCCACTTCTTCAGGTGGGCCATCCCAGCCAGCTAACTGGGGCTACGTGTCCCAACACACTGGAGGAACCCAGGGGCATCAGGCTACAGAGGACCCTCGACAGTGGTATGGAAGGGGAGAATCCTGGAACACATTTTAACAAGCCTCCTCCCCCTCAGCTACGGCCGGCATTGTTTCAGGTGAACAGTGAGCCCTAGCATCGGTCCCTGGTCATGTAGAAAAGTTAGGTATGAGCTCTCTGCTGGATGGAAAGTTGAGATAAAATAGCATAGATCTTTTACATTTTATTAAATTTGTTCAACAGTTAAACAATTATAATTTGTTACCATTTTCCAGGGGTAGAAAAACTCACCAGGATTTAAAACTATGTATCAATCATCTCCCTAGGAGATAACTTAGCAAATAACATTGTTGTTTCATGGGAATTTGTGCCAGCCACCCAATAATCTGTACACGGGTGGGGAAGTGTCAGCATCCCCACGGTCCCTAACCTCCGGACCTGTGCTCAGAGGTGGCTTGTCTGTGGGAGCACGGCAGGGGTTACATCACCTACAGAACCACTTGTGTCGTCCCTTTTTCCTGCCTCCTAAGAGATTGTATTCCTTGAGAAGTGAACATTTTTACATTTCTGCTTCAAGTTGATTACACATTGTAAATGTCCTTTGCAAGTACAGTGGACCCGGCCCACATGGCCAGGCATGGGTGCAGCACTGTGGCTCTGCCTGCCTCAGCAGGGAACAGACTGTTGGGTTGCTTCGTGAAGGAACTGGAATGTCCTGGGCCTTGCAGAATGGACGGGGACTTGGGAGGTGGAGGAAGACAGAGGGAAGTGAGTGGAGGCAAGAACTCAGCAGCAGAGGAGGGACTTCGGGCCTGGAGGTGGAGGGGCAATGAAGCCAGACTGGTTCAAGGAGCCCTCGGGCAGCTGGGAAGGGCACGTGCTCCGACTGGTCGTGCAGGTTTCCAGTCAGAGCAAGGTCCAGTCCCATTCTTTCCTGGTCCTGGTGAGGCTCTGTATGGCTCTGGAAAGATCCCAATCAGGTTGAAGTAACCCAAGGCAAACAGTTATAAAACGAGCCCCACTGCCTTTGGTGTTACTAAAAAGCAATCCCAGAAGTCAGGGCAGGGGCACCAGTGTGGGTGCAGGTTTGGCCTGAGAGCAGGCGAGAGGCATATGACCCAGGCAGAGGGGTCAGACATGGCTCCTTTGCCCCTCAAGAAGAACGGGAGACACCACCCTTTCAAAAGCTTCATTCTCTAGAGCCGTGAGGTCATCTAACTGCAGAGGGAGAATTCTGAATTCTGTTGATTCTGATTTATTCATTCAGCAAATATACACTAGGTGCTTCTCTCTGCACTGTTTGTTGAGAACGGTAGCAGTGCCAAAGGTGGACATAGTTACAGCCCACACATGCCCTGAAGGAAACAGCTAGTACAGGACCCCAGGGCCACGAGTTCCCACAGCAAGTGGGTCTGCAGTCACAGGAAAGCTGTCGTGTGCATCACAGCCCATGGGTTCATGTGCCTAACTGTGCTACTATAAACTTTATAAAGTCTAAATACTGATTAAGCATTTCTGATGAAAATAGCACCAAACAGAAATGTGCTGAGACGTCTGGCCAAGATGGAGGCGTAGGAAGACACACCATGCCTCCTTGCACAACCAAAAGAAGGAAAACAACAAATTTAAGAACAAAAACCAACCAGAATTGACAGAAAATTGAACTGTATGGAAGTCCAACAATCAAGGGGTTAAAGAAAAAGCATTCATTCAGTCCAGTAGGAGGGGCGGAGACAGGCAGCTGGGCAGAGAGGACTCGTGGCAAGGCAGCAGCTGGAGGACCAGGACAGGCAAGGCAGCGGCTGGTGGACCCTGCAAGGCTGTGGATTGTGGACTGGGCAGTCCCACATTCACATGCAGATAAACCAGGAGGAACAACTGGGGAGCAAGAAAGACCCCACAACCCAGGGTTCCAGCTCGGGGAAATAAAGTCTCAAACCTCTGATTGAAAAAAAAAAAAACTGTGAGGGTTGAAGTGGCAGCAGGAGAAACTCCCAGCCTCACAGGAGAGTTCACTGGAGAGGCCCACAGGGTCCTAGAATGTACACAAGCCCACCCACCCAGAACTCAGCACCAGAAGGGTCAAATTTGCTTTTGGGTAGTGGAGGAAGTGACTGAAAACTAGCAGACAGTGGAGCAAGCAACTCTGTTCCCTCTCGGAGAGCCCCCCACCCCACAACGTACAGCGTCACAATGCAGTAACATGGGTTGCCCCGCCTTAGGGAACACCTAAGGCTCTGTCCCTTACTACATAACAGGTGCACCGAGACCAAAAAAAAAATGGCCCAAATGAAAGAACAGATCAAAGCTCCAGAAAAAATACAACTAAGTGATGAAGAGATAGCCAACCTATCAGACGCACAGTTCAAAACACTGGGAATCAGGATGCTCACAGACTTGGTTGAATATGGTCGCAAATTAGAGGAACAAATGTGAAATAAAGGAAAATGTACAGGGAACCAACAGTGATGAGAAGGAAACCAGGACTCAAGTCAATGATTTGGACCAGGAGGGAAAAATAAACATTCAACCAGAACAGAATGAAGAAACAAGAATTCAAAAACATGAAGAGAGGCTTAAGAACCTCCAGGACAACTTTCAATGTTCCAACATCCAAATCATAAGGGTGCCAGAAGGAGAGGAGGAAGAGCAAGAAATTGGAAACTTATTTGAACAAATAATGAAGGAAAACTTCCCTAATCTGGCAAAGGAAATAGACTTCCAGGGAGTCCAGGAAGCTCAGAGAGTCCCAAAGAAGTTGGATCCAAGGAGGAACACACCAAGGCACATCATAATTACATTACCCAAGATGAAAGATAAAGAGAGAATCTTAAAAGCAGCAAGAGAAAAGGACACAGTAAGCTACAAAGGAGTGCCCATCAGACTGTCAGCTGATTTCTC
>VMDR010020325.1:0-17652 GCA_007922815.1 Macrotus californicus
CAACAAACATGAATTTGAATGTGCTAAAGATTGAAATGAACAGAATCATGATGTATGGGAAGTACCATAAAGAAAGCCATAAACAAAGGTCTATTTCTTACAGGAAGCACTTTCCATTTCCTAAACCATCAGAGACTCAAGGTGCCTGACCAGTATTAATTATTAATACTTATGACTCATCTGGAGAGAGGGTTTGCGCTCATCCATGGTAATGGAACCATGATTACTGGTTTGCCTAGCTGGCAAATGGACCTCAAATTTACTTTGTCTCACAGCCATTTTCATGGTGTACTATGAAATGGCAATTGCTTGAAAAACTACATAGTAAAAAATATTAAAAAAGGAATAGTCAGAACATTACCTTAGAAAAGTCTGGTTTTACTGGTGGATTTTCCCTTAATTCTGTCTCGGTATATTCATTATTTACATAATAGCCAACTCTAATAAATTCTTGTCCTCGATAGGTGCATGTAATTAGCACAACTGTTACACCTACTGCATCTGCATCTGGAATGAGTCCTGGATTAGGTGCATCAGCCTAGAATAATTTTAAAAGAAAAGAAACATAGATCATAAAAGGCCGTTAATTGCAACAAAGACTAGAATTTTGGTTACCTTGAGTACCATAAGTTAAGGGCACAGCAACAAAAACCTAAAAATCATAGTGGGGAAGGCAAATGCTTATTTTGGGGATTGACTTATATGCAGAAAATATGGTTCACATTTTTCTCCACAGTATACTTAAGTACCCTGGGTACTTGAAAGCATCACTACTTCTAGAGTAAAACAGTTCTGGCTATAGCATGTTGTTATGGATGAGGGTTTATGCAATACTCAATTCTAAAATCTTTCATAAAATACAGTAAACAAGTAAATCTATAGTCTTATTGATTGTAACCTTTCCCAGTCATAAGATTCTGACCAAAATTAGCTTATCATTTGCACTGTTGCCAGCATTAGCTACCTAAGCTCCCAGCTATTCCTGTTCCTTCACCAGGTTTTAAAAACTTCAGATGATTACCCCTAAATCTAAGATGAAAATCTCAGTTGTTTAACTTCATTTGTAAGGCTCTTAACAATCTGTCTTCAGCCAACATCTCCATTCACACCCCATTAACTCCACAGTCTTACTCTTGTTCTAGAACACACAGGTTCTTTAACATGCAGTGACCTTTCACGCCTCTGCCTTGCACATAGTTTCCTTGGCCTAAATGGTCCTTTCCCTAATGGCCTGATAGATTCATCTTTTAAAGTTTGTACCAAATATATCTTTCTTAGTGAAGCCCTTTCTAATTCAAAAGTTAGAATCAATAGCAGTATTTTTATGCACTCATGATATTCATAAATCCTCCACTAACAGATGTCAAACAACCTAAATATGTTTACCTTTTGATCTTGCCTGTCATTCTAAGCTTCAGCTTGGGCAGGAGTCCTAACCAGTTCGTCTTTATAATCTCATGTCTGGCACAGCTCTGAGCACACAATATATTAGTATTTTGAAATTCATTAATAATTCAGTTCCTGCCCTGAAGTGGTTCATGATCTCTTTGGAAAGATACCAAAATAGGGACAGAGGGTCTGTCCTGAGAACCCCTCCACAGAGGTGTGTGGTTACTCACAGGGCACCCAGAGAGCTCCCTGGAAGCGGGTACAGATGAGAGGTAGAGGTAGCTCAGCACTGCTATGAAGACTTGGCCCATTTTTCCCGTCCTTTCAGCAAATTGGTTCTAGGCATGTTTGTGTTTTACAGTCTGTTTGCTAAAGGATTCAGCTTGAGCAAGATCAAGTCAAAAAGCCTGTAAACCTCTCAGATCCTTTAGGATGGAGAAGTCATGGGCAGAGATCTTTGACTCTCACCAGCAATTCTAGGCATATGTGTGGACATCCTAGGCTAGCCTTTGACACTCATGAGAAACATGTTTATTGTGAGAGGCAAAATCAGGGCAGATGAGAATACTATGGTGGTTGATTTAAAGCACAAAACAAAGTCTGAATTTTAGTACCTTTCTGCTGATAATGGTACATTTTGTAAAACGCATAGGCTGAACATACGATCTAAATCACATGTGCTGCCTCTGTTGCTTTGTGGCAACGTGTGCACTATTACCAAGGTAAAACCAGTGGAAAACCACTAGAAGCAAAGATTTTTGAATAACTTTCTTCTGTAGCACTGTAAGCCAAAGCTTAGGAATATTCTTAACAACATAAACAAAATATTTTTAAGAGTTTGTTTCAGAAACAAGGGATTTATTTACAAGTTTTCATAGTGGCATGAAAAGGTATATCACTCACTGAATGTCAAATTAAGTTTTTTACTATTGGGTTGGCCAAAAAGTTCATTTGTTTTTTTCCGTAAGATGGCTCTAATAGCGCTTAGTTGCCTTAACTCCATTTGGAACAATTTTGTTAGACTGTATTGTGACAGCTGTCATATCACCGTGCATTTAAAAAAGAAACAAACTTAGCAAAATTGGTGAATTTGTGAAGATGGAAGAAGATAAGCAGCATCCTTCAGTATGTTTTCTTATTCCGAGAAAGGCAAAAACTCAACTGAAATGCAAAAAAAGATTTGTGCAAAAAAAACTTATGGAGAAGGAGCTGTGACTGATCAAATGTGTCAGAAGTGGTTTGCGAAGTTTTGTGCTGGAGAGTTCTCGCTGGACGATGCTCCACGGTCGGGTAGGCCAGTTGAAGTTGAGAGCGATCAAATCAAGACATTAATTGAGAACAACCAATGCTATACCATGCGGGAGACAGCCGACACACTCAAAAAATCCAAATCAATAAAGTTATTGGTGAAAATGGACAAACATGTCTTTTGTGGAAAAACTAAATGGACATTTTGGCCAACCCAGTACGTTGTGAAGTGTTACCAGGGAAGTACAGGTTCTCCAGGCTTGTGGGCCAAAGCAGGCTGCTGCTTTACTTAACCAACAATCTCAAAAAGCTAAAAGAATAAAAGTTTAGTTCTAAACACAGAAATAGGGCACTACTTTTGTCAGTGATTGTACTTGACTGCTTTATTCCTCATTTAATCCTCATAACATTCTTATGTGGTAGCACAGTCTCCACATTTTACAGGTGACTAAAGGAGGTTAGGGAACCTGTCTGAAGTCATGTGTGTCTAATTCGCAGTGAAGCAGTATTAGAAGCAGGCCTGTAACTGCAGTGATTCCCCCTACACACTCATTGTCCAGTACCCACCCACGTGTTTCGCCAAGGTTATGCACTCACACAACCCAGCGTAACAGCACTTTAATATATTTCAGGGTTTTTAAATGGTTTAGGTACAGAAAATTACTTGTTACTTTTAATAAAAAGCACTGAGGCCCTGACCAGTGTGACTCACTTGCTTGGACATCATCCTACAAAGCAAAAGGCTGATTCCAGGTCAAGGCACATGTCTGGGTTGCAGGGTCGGTCCCTGGTTGGGGCACATCTGGGAGGCAACCGATCGATGTTTCTCCCCTCTTTTCCTCCCTTCCCCTCTCTCTCAAAATAAATAAATAAAATCTTAAAAAAAAAAAAAAGAGCAAAAGCACCCAGGCTAGGTAAGAGACCAAGATTCTGAATGTTCTATTTAGGAGAGGAGAGGGAAAGACAGCAGCTCTAAAGATACCATAGGTTTGAGTGAGTCTTGGCCCATACATCATGAGATTATCTGAGCAACATTATTCACTTAAATTGGTCCCATCTGTGAAGTGAGAAAATGTAGAATCAGGG
Source organism: Macrotus californicus (assembly GCA_007922815.1). Classification (NCBI taxonomy): domain Eukaryota; kingdom Metazoa; phylum Chordata; class Mammalia; order Chiroptera; family Phyllostomidae; genus Macrotus; species Macrotus californicus. Next base: position 3,724 of record VMDR010020325.1, read on the forward strand.
ATAGGAAGTGTTAATTTCTCTCTGGATGAAGTCTCTTCTGTGGGCTCTACTGAACTGATGGGACTCTGCTGGAGAAGCACTTGCAACAAAAATTAATAGTTTTTTAAATACCTGTTGCTAGTTACTGTTTGGAGTATCATAAATATCTCCCTCTAATAAGCATGGATAATTAATTAGAAAGTGACTGAATAGTTTTATACAACAATTTAAAATGGATTAAAAGAAGTAACTTTTGAACACGGAAGACAATGAAGTGCTGGCATAGACCCAAGTACTACCAGTGGTACCTGTGAATGTAATTTACATTAGAATTTGCCCTCACAAGTAGTAAACAGTAGATTTGCAACAGTAATCCTTTATTAAATGTGTAGATTAGATCCTTTTGTAAACTAGACTTCAATTCTAATGACCCAGGATCACAGAGTAGATCTCTAACATACTTGTTAACCTAGATTACTTACTGATTATGCTAAAATAAAGTTGTTGGTTTTGTTATATCATCATCACTCCTAGTGGCTGAAACCATAAAGTGAAGCTGCATATGAATAACTATCCCAATCAGTAGAATACATTTTGAATCCGTTTTGGGCTGCTGCACAGCTACCTCCCTGAAAGTCCTGATACCAAGGGACTATTCAGAGAAAAAGCCCAAAATTAACAACCACGTGTGCCAGTATAAGGTTTACTGCATGCTGTGCAATCCCTGAAGTAAACGTCACATTAACATCTCTCAGCACACAAAATCAAGAGGTGGCCTTCCTTTATAACACAGAGACTTCCTAAAACATGAGAGAAGCAGATAAAAACTGAGTGCAGCAGCAGAATGATTTAATCCAAAGGAAAGGGGTAAGAACCATGTGAGACAGTCTGCTAAGCGACATATTTGGCAGACATACGGACCAAGAATGACCTTACCTGAAATACAAACATATGCCTTCCCGCAGGAACGGGGCCCACTAAAACAGAGTCTAAAACTTGATCGTATTCTTCGCTTTCTGCAGAGCCCACATAGATAATTTTCCATTCCAAGTCTAGGGTTAAAAAGCAAAACATTATTTCATATTCAGTAATTACAAGATGACATCAAAAACCCTTTTAATGTCCACTTAGCCATTTATTGGCTGTTAAAATTGGCTTTTCATAGCAGAAAATCCAGGAAGGCACTGAACAGCTCCTTAAGAAATTCTTACATTTTGTTCCAGTTTTGCAAAATGCCCTTCTGTGAAACGCTAGTCCCTGGGCAGGGCTCCTCACAAACAAAAAACATGACCCAAAACTTGGGAGATGCTTCAACCTTGTCATGAGGATTCATAAAGCACACTGGCAGAGTAGTGTTCTGAGACATCCCGTAAAAACCAGTAACATTAATCCATCACTTCCCAAATTTGTTGGCTATGGAACCATGTCCCCCCCTTTATTCATGTCATGTTTTAACTTACTGATCTGCCCCATACTACATTGCACAGATCCAAATCATCAAAGAGTTCCAAAGTGGAAAAATCATTAGCCAAATTCCCTGTGGCTCAGGAGGGGGCTTCAGCTCATCAACTGTTAAAGGACCAAAGCCAGGTTTCTTCCAAAATGCACCCTTTCATGTCATACAGTCTTTAAATTGGGAAGAAGAAACCAAGAATCCCTTTGCCACTTGAGAATATAGAGTCAGAAAAGGCACAAGGAAGAACAAGACACACCCGAAGTGCAACCCAAGACATTCTATGTAACTCAGTCATTGTATGTCGTCCAGCCTTTACTGAGCACCTTTTAGAGCATGCTCTGTGAGAACACAGTAAATCACTTCTTTCGAAGGAGCCTCCTTTTCAGCAGGGGGAGGAATAAACTCACAAACACAAATCATCGGAGACGGCTTGGGCCCTCACTGTGTTCAGCAGTGTGTGGCCTGGCTCTTGCGTTCACTTCCCTGCGACTACAACCGCCCTCCCAGAGGAGGTGGGTGTTTCTGGGTCACTTGTGGACAATCGGGTTGGTGTCACCATGTGTTGCCATTTTTGTGTAATTGTGTAGGTATTTTTGTTCCCTAAGTAGATATCAGAAATAGTATCAGTATTATTTATTCATATGGTATTTATAAACTGCAATTTATGGAACTAAAGTCTCCTTTAGGTTTATATTGTACTTTCTCTTATGAAGTCTGTAGTCATTTTCTAAAGACCCATTATATCGTGGCTGTGTCCCAGACTAGGCGAATTTATTTCCAGCTTCTGGTGCATTTCCAGATACAGAGTTCTGCATCTGACATCTGAACAGAACATCTATTTATTTATGGAGATTAGGAGAGGAAACAAGCAATATGAATATCTAGTCAGAAGGAGCAGCAAACACAAAGGCCCAGAAGTAGGAGCATGCTTGGCAAGAAAAAGCAAGGCTGCTAAGACAGGATCAGCAAAGAGGAAAATTACCCACCAGCACATGGGAGGTAAGGGGCATGGCCAAATTATGCAAAGTTTTGAAGACCATTGTAAAGACTTTAGCTTTTACTCTAAGTGGCATGGGAAGCCATTGGAGGGTTTTGAGTGGAGGAGTGGCATGATCCAGCTTTCTCTTCAGAAGGATCATTTTGGCTGCTGTGTTCAGTACAGATTGTAAGAGGGCAAGGGAAGAAACAAGAGGGTATTTCAACAAATGAGGCAAGGTTATGGCGGGTTGGACCACACATAGCCATGGAGGTGAGAAACAGTCACATTCTGGATAAATCTTGAGGATAAGACAGCAAGAGTCACTTTTTTTTTGGCAGGGGATAGCAGAGAAAAACAATCAGGAGTTAGTTTTAGACATAAGCACTTTGAGATGTCTACTAGATATCTAAGTGGAAATAATAAAGAGATCTAATAAAGTTCAGAAATTGTCAACATGTGAAGCCTTTTAAATATTCAATAGGTAGGACTCCTAGGGAGCTAACCTTGGGGCTGTCCAACAATAAAGAGGCCAGGGAGATGAGGCTCAGTAAAGTAGATTACAAAAACTGTGAAGTAGGTAACCCAAAGGCCAAATGGTGGGACTGTTTTTAAGGGTGTGAATCTATTAAACTAGCCAAGTGAGGACAAGACTAGGACTTCTCATGTGGTGGTTTTCATATTTTGTTCATTTCATATGTATTTGTATCTCTACATATAGTGTTCTCAGCCTCCTAATTGTTGTAATTGGCACCTGTGGTTTGACAGGGACACAGTCATGATTTATAAACCTTTTATAAAATACCTAGTATGTGTTGGGCATTGGTCGTGCTACTTCACACCTGTTGTTTAAACTTCAACAGCTTTATCATATGGACTTAATTATACTATTATGCAAACAAGAAAGTTGAGGCTTTGAGAAGCCAAGTATCTACCCAAATTCACACAGCAGATCAAAGAATCAGAATCCAGGCTGTCTCTGCAAAAGCCTGGGCTCTGTCCAAAAGTGTCACTGAGAACATAAAATTCCGCCCTTGCTAGTCATGGGGGATAATCTAGGCTGTAACTCAAAGGATACTTGTACCTTACTTTTATGTTTATGAGATGCTCGCTGTAACTACTGAGTTTCAAGTTCTCAGTACTTATTTATAAATTAGAATCAGTTTTATCCTTAATTAAAAACAAAAACAAACCTAGCTTTCATTCCCCTGCCCTCTATATTGAAAGAAGGGAAAGGGTCAGATGCTTTGCACAGGTTATCAGTTGAAGGAGTTTATTTTAAATTAATTCATTGTTTCACTTAATCCTGGTAATCCTGTTGGGCATGGGGAAGTCATCCAAGGAACTTCAAAAAACACCTGTGGTCTAGTGGAAAGTATTGGGTTGGCCAAAAAGTCCCTTACATTTTTCTGTAAAGACATGTTTTTCATTTTCACCAATAACTTTATTGATTGGGATATATTTGAGTATGCTGGCTATCTCCCACTATTGGCTTCTAGTGGGTAGAGGCCAGAGGTACTGCTAAACATCTTCCAATGCATGAGACAGTCCCACAGCAAAGAATTACTTGGCCAAAATGTAAATAGTACCAAGAAGCTTCGCAAACCACTTCTGACACGTTCAATTAGTCACAGCACCTTCTCCATACACTACACAAATCTTTTTTTGCATTGCTGTTGCGTTTTTACCTTTCTTGAAATAATAAAGAATAATGAAAATGTTGCATTTCTTTTATTTTCAATATTAAAATGGCTGCACAAAAATTCACCAATTTTGCTAAGTTTTTTTTTTAATGCAAACTGATATGAAAGCTGTCACAATACAATCTAACAAAATCGTTTTGAATGAAGTTAGAGAACTAAGCACTACTAGGGCCATCATATGGAAAAAATGTAATAGACTTTTTGGCCAACCCAACAGTGTGTGTGTGTGTGTGTGTGTACACACACACACACACACACACACACACACACACTTTGGGAATTAGAACAAGCCTCAAGTTTGAAAGTATGAAGCACCATGCTCAATTCTGGTACATTGTAAGTATTCCACTGACATGTAGCCATATTGGGAACAACTTAATTATTTTAAAAGCAAATATTCCTCACAGGTTTTTTTCTGAAGCAAAGCTTTTAAAGGAAAGTTTTAAAAATTGCAGGGAGAGGGGACTACTGACAAGTATGAAAAATAGTGGCCAACCTCTGGCTTGAGACTTGAGACAAAATTATAAAGTGAAATTTTTTCTTCAGAATATTCTGTAGCTTCATTTCAAGAATAGATTTTTAAACAAACTGCAGTAGTATAAAAGTATTTTCCTTAAATCACCCAGCCTCTAGGTGGAGTACACAAGCATGGCACTTTTTTGAAAGATTCCTTTGCAGCTTTGGTATGACTCAGCTTTATCTTTTTAAAAACACACACACACACACACACACACACACACACACACACACACACAATGCCCAGTCTAGGCCAGTCTAGGTGCCCTGGAGAGTGAAGTATACAAGGAGAAGTAGGTGTATTGACATTAGTATTGTAAAATTCCTGATGTGATCATCTGGGCCTGAATAGATTTCAGTTAAAAGTGAAACACAGCTCTTCCATGAATGGCAGGTTTCAACCATCCAATATTAAGGCCCTGTAACAACATCCTGAGTCATCTATTTTCCTCGTTCAGAACTGGCTCCTAAGATGGAAGTTATCACTTGAGAAAAAAACACCATAGTGTAAGTTGGGATGAACTAATCAATGGTTTCGCTTGCATTCATCCATTTTTCTATGCAATTGGCAATAAGATGGAAAAATTACAGACTTGAGTATAAAAAAATAGGCCTGGTAACTGAAATGTTTATAGTATTACTATGGGAAAGTAATCAAGTAGTTTCAATGTAGTAAGAAAATTCTCCTTTAATTTTATTATCAATGGCCTATTTAGAGGTTAGTTTAACAAATCAAATGTTTTTCAAAATGTGCACTACATATTATACATGTGCATATGTGCTTTATAAATGTATTTAAACTGGAAGAGTACAGATTAATGTGTTAACTATGGTAACTTACAGGAGTAAGAGATGGGGAAGGCACTGGGTACAGAGGACTCTTACTTTATGTCTGTGTAACTTTTTCAAAGTTTATTACGAGTGTATATTTTTATACTTTAAAAAATTAACACCCTATATAAAATACATTTCATAGAAATTTAAACTAGTTGTTAAAATGAAAATGCTTTATATGCTTTGATTAGCGCAGTAATTTTAAATGCACTTTGTTAAATAAGTTCGTAAGATGTATTTCCCCCTATTTAATTTGCAAAACTACCATTGACGAAATTAAACTTTTACCCCCTCCAATTTCGAAAATAAAGCACTGACTTATTTAATAAAACTGCAAAGATAAAAACCTTGGCAAGTTTCAGCTTCCGAAATATTTATTACTCCACATATTAAAAATATATTTTGAAGACCTTAAAACGTACTTAGAAAAAATAGTAAAAATTTGTGAATTGCCATTAGGACTTTACCTTTTATTTCCTAGCCCATTTTTGTGTTTTATGTTCAGGGTGTTTGGATGTGGAGTTATTTTAATTAGAGTTCAACACGTTCTTGAAGAAAAGTCTTCTTTCACACTACTTAGTCCTGGTAATAATTTAAGTATTTTACTTATTTCTGCTCTTGGGTTAAATGTAACTTTCTAGCTTAGCAATATTTTTCTTCCTGAGAGAGAGGAGAGAAGATTTCAGTCATTAAGGAAAAGGAGTCCACGTTGGTCCGGGCGAGCCTGCGCGCCAGCATCCTGTGCGCCCAGAGCATCCCGAGCGCCCGCCGGGAAGTGCCGGCCAGGGAGCACCCGCGGCCCCGGGGGAGCGCCGGCACCCGGCCCGCGGCGCCGAGCCTGCGCCCGCCTCCCCCGCTGGTTGGTCGAGGGAGCCAGAAATCAGAGAGAGGACAGCCTCGCTCTCCTCCCCAAAGCTGCCGGGCATGGCCACCCAGGAGAGTACGGCAACTCCACCGTGAGCTCTAAAAATGGATTCGCCTTTCCACTCAGGGGTAGGAAGGTGGGCAGGCGGGGCGCCGTGTTCGTCACCCGCGGAGAGGAGGCGTCGTGACGCCGGGGTCGGTGGCCTAATTCTCTGCTCTGGGTAAGATGGCTCCGCTGCTAACTCGTCGGCGCGACCACACACATTGCATCTCCCTTCCCAGCCTTCCCGTCGGGGCCACGGAAACTATGGAGGCCGTTCGCAGCGCGGGGCCAGCCCGGCGCGACCCCCGGCCGGCGCCGACGGCGCGAGTGCGGGTCTCGCGAGTCGCCCGCCCGCCAGACAAAGCTGACAACATGGCTACCTCCGCTCGAATAAGTTCCTAGCAAGTTGAGCCGCGGCAGGCGCCCGGGCTACGGCCGAACGCCTCCCGCGCCTCGGCAGCCGTCGTCCATCAACTTCAAGTTTCCCTCCGTAGAGCCGAGCACGGATCCCGCAGCTCGCCCGGCGCCGAGCACCGGCCGGCCGCGCGAGGCCGGGCCCGGGAAACTTTCAACGTCTGCAGCCCGCAACTGACAGCCCGGCGGCGGGTGGGAGTCCGACTCACCTTCAGACAGGTCCTCGATGCACTCGAAGGTGATCTCGAACTGGAATGGATTGTAGAAAGGAGAAGGGTTATCCAGCACCACTACATTGTTCACCTGAACCTTTGCCATATTTTGAAAAGAACACAAACAATAGGAACGGGGGCTTGTTGCGGCACAATAAAGTCCAACGCGCGGCCGTTCGGGAGAGCACAGACCCCCGCCCCGGCGCCGGCCCAACGTCGTGCAGCGGCGACTTAAGAAACTTTTTTTTCCTCTTTTTATTTACACGGGAACACTCCACAGTGTTTTGCAGCTTTCCTATTTCACTAAACTACAGCCCATTCTGCTCTGATAACTAGCAGCGTTGCTCGCGATTGGCTGCACCGGAGCTCTGACCCTCCTCCTCCAGCGAGGGCCTCGGCGGCAAGCAAGAGGGGCTCCCGCTCTCGGAATGGACTCGGAAACTTTAACTGCGGCTCCACCTGCTGGTGTGGATTAGGACAAAGGCGGCGAACAAAGTGAGTGGAATACGGGCTGGGAGGCCCTCGCGGAGGCCGCCGCCGCTGCCGCCGGCGGGGGGTGGGGCAGCGCAGGCCCCGCCCCCCGGCCCGGCGGCTCCCGCGCCACACGTCGGGCGTGGCCCGAGTGAGGCGGGGCAGGGGGGGCTGAGGGGCGTGGCCAAGGCTGAGGCAGTGGGAGGCGTGGCCAAGTCGAGGAGGTGTGCTCGCGGCTGCATCGGCGGTGGGAGGGTGTGTGATCCTTGACGAGTTTGCTTCGTAGTTTTTTTTTTTTTTGCATCATTAGTCCAACGGCTATTCCGGCTCTACCGAATTTAGCAGATGTGGCTCAGTTGTATACACTAGATTTAGCTCTCTATGTATGTATTGGATTATATTTGCGGAAGAAGGAAGCTTGGATTGCAGTGTAAATAAATTACATTTTATAGACTGATGCCAGCTCAAAAGGAGCAAAGCCATTTTGGAAATCTAGTTCTTAGCCAGTATCTGCGTTTGGGCACGACAGCACTGTTAGATATAAAATGTGGGGCGAGAAGACAAAATTTGCACACACACTTTGCTTGGAAAATCTGAATATTTGGGCTGCACCTGGGTCTTTTTCCTCCCTTTCCAATCTGGAAAGTCCTAGAATAAGAAAAAGATTACTAGAGATGTGATCAGTTACATCCACGTTTCTGCCCTTTGATAGACATACCGGGAACATAAAAGGAGCAAATGGAAGTGTCAAGAGACCAAAGGGCCACAAATACAAGGGAAAAGGAGAGTAGAGAACACAAAGGCATAACAAGTTGTGTCATAAATTTTTCACAAAATCTGTGACCTAAACCGTCAGTAAATAAAAATTTGTGGCACCACACACAAGTTCTGAGGAGCCTTTGCTTGATTCATCAGCACGCAGTGTGGAGTAACTTATGCTGTTTAACTACCATTATTGGGAAAGGGAGAGCTTTTAACACATTTATAAGATTGTTGAACTGTTTGTATTTACTTAACAAGAGTGATATAAAGGTTTATCTTATCGCTTGCTGTTCATAAACTTTAATTTTTTCCTTAAGTGTTGTGAATGAAACGACTACTTGGCTATTTAAATTCATTGAGAAAATTAATTAAGTATCGTCTATACTGGAAGAGTTTTCTCTTAGTATAGTGCCTGGAATTTTGAGTTGCTGTTCTTTGGGCATCGTTTATACTTAAGTAGGTTGCTTTTGATGAGACATCTTGATCTAAAGGTCTTTTGAAAGTTAATACCGGACAGCTATTTACCAGGCCTTCCACATTTATGAAAACTACTTAGAGTGGGGGGTCCCATTTTATTGTCAATGGATTAAACAGTCAAATAGGCCCTACCAAAAATGGTTTTTTCAAGCCCAGGTGTTTGTGAGCATTAGAGTATGAGTCATACGGTGGTGATATGGTATGTATGTGTACCACAAGGTCTGTCCAGAAAGTATACAGCCATGTACTATGAAAAATAGAAGCATTTATTGAAGAAGATACAAGATGTAAGAAACATTGTACATAGGACAATGATACCTCAGTCCCCTTCAGAGTAGGCACTTTGGGATCTCAAACAGTTCTCCCAGTGTCTCTTCCATTGTTCAAAACACTGCAAAATCCTTGGTTGGAATCAACATTAGCTGCCCTGTAGTATTTTCCTGAATCTCATCAATGGTCTGAAATCTCTTCCCTTTCAAAGATGATTTTAGTTTGGGGAAAAGTCAGAAGTTGCAGGGTGCCAAATCTGGGCTGTAGGGAGGCTGAGTCACCTGGATGATTTGATGTTTCACCAAAAAACTCTGCACAAGACATGACATATGAGCAGGGGGGTGCCCATATCCGTGGCCTTTTGAATCATCTGAATAGTTTCTGCAGATGAATGTTCAAACTTAATGCAAAATTTGATGCACATTTGTTGCTCTACTTGCTCAGTCATTTTGAATGTGATGGCCACATAGTATACATGCTCACTCAATGGTGTCTACCACCCCCACTGACTAGTACAGTGAAGTCGTCATTGTTCACCCATGAGCATTCCAGTCCACTCTCCTCAGCGGCCAGGTTACATCAATGTTGCGCAGATCATTTTCATTATATTAACAATAGCTGGACTTTTTTCAAATAGACTTCATATATACATTTTGAGCCTCAAAACACCCTGGTGTGGTAGGAGGGTGAGGTATTGTATTATCATTCCCATATAACAAATAAGGAAACTGGTGCTCAGAAACCTGTTCCTTTCATTGCTGACCAAGTGATTATCTACTTTCTGTTCACTGTGTCAAATACTTAAGGTGGTCACTGTGTCAAATACTTAAAGTGGACTTTATGTGTAGAAAAAGTAATTGGTATATTACTTCTGTAATATATATATATATTATTATTAATATATTATTTCTGTAATAATGAATTGATTAATGTAATTCTTGAGGAATAAAGCTCCATGAATGAAGTTGGCCCAGGTATATACTAAGTGAGAGCAGGCCCAAGCCAAAGCAAAGCTGTGAGAGTCTCCCCATGAGGCTCTGCCTATATAAAGCCTTCTGTTGCAGAAGGGGTGATTGGGGAGTGAGGGAGTATGTGGAATGAATCTTGGAATGCATCCTTATACTTTTTATAAAGTTTCCATATTAGTGTACCCCTCTCCCATTCTTTGCTCTTCTTCCTTGTTAACAGTTTCACTGTTTTGTGTTCATTCCTACCCACCATTAGGTTACAGTTTTGTTGAAGATATAAGCTGTGTCTGAGCCCTTATCCATAGCTGGACTGGACTGTTGAACACCCTTCAGATAGCTATTGATGATATCAGTCTGCTTTCTGAAGCACCGTAATGTTTGTAGTTGACAATTGGGGTGATGTTAACATTGTGATAAGAATATTAATGGAAATGCTTAATAATTATTTTCTGTTTCTTATATCTAGTTTTTTACCTTGTGTTTTTAGCCCTCTTGTATGAAGCCCCTTCTAAACTCATTTTTCTCTTGAACTCAGTCTCCACTTATAATCTGTCATCCTTCACATTTTACATTCCATTCTTTTCTCTCTAACCGTCCACCTCTCCCATTCATCAGGGGCTTTCTCCTTTTCCTGATAGCCAGGAGAAATGTGGTCATCAGAAGAGAGAGGACTCAAACCTTTAAACATCTCTTGGCTAGACCACTGCTTGCACAAAGCCACTGCTAAGCATAGCAGCTTTTTTAGTTGGTTACTATAGAGACAAGTGACATTAAATGGAGATACGCTCGACAGAAGCTAGGCACGTAAGCTTTGTGAGTTTGGATGTATTATTTGCGGGGTTGTTTAGAAAAGGTCAAGAACTAGAAAGAATAGGAAGGGGGAAGGTTTCATAAATGAGCTAATAGATAAATAATCAGTGGATTTTTAGGTTGGTAAAATTTGTGCCTGCTACGGCCTTGAATCCAGCATGTGAATAATCCACCTCCAACTACCCCCAGTATGATTACACAGTGGCTTTTTTAAAATGACAGCTGTGCTACTATGAACATTTGTGTACAGATTTCTGAGGGGGACAGATGTTTTCATTTCTCTGGCTCTTAAGAGTGGAATTGCTGGATGATTCAGTAACTCTGTATGAGGAGCTGCTCGGTTGTTTTCCAAAGTGGCTGTACCATCTTCCATTCCCACCAACAGTGTGTGAGCATTCCAATTTCTCCACATCTCTCCCAACCATTATTGTGTCTTTTTGATTGTAGATATGGGTGGTATGTGAAGTAGTGTCTCGTTGTGTTTTGATTTACATTTCCCCGAGGGCTAAAAATGTTGAGCATTTTTCATTTGCCTTTGGCCATTTGTACATCTTCTGTGAAGAAATGTCTATTTGAATCCTTGGCCATTTAAAAAGTTAGGTTATTTTATTATTATTATTGAACTATAAGAGTTCTTTATTCTAAATACAAGTCCTTTATCAGAGATGTATTTATCAAGTTTGGAGAATTTTTCTCCTTTTCTATGGATTATCTTTTCACTTTCTTGGGAGTGTTCTTTGTAGTGCAAAGCTTTTAATTTTGGTGAAGTTTTTTTTTTTTATTTTGCTTTTGGTGTCATTTATCAAAAACATTGCCTAATCAAAGACCATGAAGATTTATACTTGTGTTTTTTCTAAGGATTTTATACCGTCAGCACCTTACGTTTAAGTCTTTGATCCGATTAGAATTATTCTTTTGTATATGGTGTCAAATAGGGTCCAGTTCCTGTTTTTGCATGTGAATGCCCAATTTCCCAGCAGCATCTTTTGAAAAGATTATTCTTTCCTGAATGAATTGTCTTGGAACCCTTATCAAAAATGCACCGACCATGAAGGCATGGGTTCCTCTCTGCACAATCAGGTCTTTTCTTTTGGTCGCTGCCACTACCATACTATTGACCACTGATCACTGTAGCTTTGTAGTAAGTTTTGAAATCAGGAAGTTTGAGTCCTCCAAAATTTTTTTTTCAAGATTGTGTTAACTATTTGTGATTCCTTGAATTTCCATGTAGATTTTAGGATCACTTTGTCGATTTCTACAAAGAAGCCTGCTAAGAATTTGTAGACCCCTTCTACAGGTTCTGCTGAATCTGTAGAACTCTTTAGGAAACATTGCTGTTTTGACAATGCCTGTGAGTGCACGTCTGTCAGTGAACATAGGATGTGTTTTCATTTGTTTAAGTCATCTTTATTTTCTTTTAACAATGTTTTATAGTTTTCAGAGTATAAGATTTTATGCTTCTTTTGTTAAATTTATTACTACGTATTTTATTCTTTTTGATGCTATTGTAAGTGGAATTAGTATTTTCTTCATATACTCTTGTATTCTTCATTGTAAGCGTATAGTTATACAATTGACTTTTAAAAATTGATTTTTTTTATCCTTCAACTTTGCTGAACTTGTTTACTAGTTGTAATAAAGTTTTAGTGAATTCCTTCGGATGGTGTCATCTGCAAATAGGGGTAACTTTTACTTCTCTTTTCCCTTTCCTGATGCCTTTTATTTCATTTTTTGCCTAATTGCCCTTCCTAAAACCTCCAGTACCTCTAATACAGTGTTGAATAGAAGTAGTGAGAATAAACATCGGTATCTTGTTTCTGATTTTAGTGGGAAAACATTGTCTTGTGAACACCATTTATACTGACATGAGCTTTTTTTTTTTAATGTAGATTCCCTTTGTCAGGAAGTTCTCTTCTCTTCTTGGTTTGTTAAGTTTTGTCAAATGTTTTTTCTGCATCTATTAAGATGATCGTGTGTTTTTTGTCCCTTACACTATTAGTATGGGGATATCATTAGTATTTGATTTCCAGGGTTGTGCCAATCTTTCATTCCTGAGATGAATCCCACTTGGTCATGATGTAGAATCCTTTTTATATATTGCTAGATTTGGTTTGCTAGCATTTTGTTGAGGATGTTTGCATCTGTGGTCTTAAGAGATGCGGGTCTTAAGTATAATTATAATGTCTTTGTCCGATTTTTGGTAAGTGGATAATACTGTTCACATAGAATGAATTAGGAAGCATTTCCTCCTGGTCTACTTGTAAAGGAGAATTTGTGAAGAATTGGTATTTGACTTTTAAAATGTTTGGTAGAATTCACCAGTGAAACTGTCTGTGTGTGGGTAGTTTTAAAATGACTAATTCAGTCTCTTTACTTACAGGTCTGTTCAGATTTTCATTTTCTTCATGAGTCAGTTTTGGTATTGTCATTTTAGAAAGTTGTCAGTGTTACCTAAGTTATCTAATTAGTTGACATACAGTTATTCATTGTGTTCCCTTATAAATCCTTTTTGTTTTTGTAAAGTCAGTAATAGCATCCCATCTTTGATTCCTGATTTTAGTAATTTGATTATTCTTTCTTTTTGGCTTGGCAGTCTAGCTAAAAGTTTGTTAATTTTTGGTTTCATTAATTTCCTCAATTGTTTTTATATTCTCTATTTCAATGATTTCTGCTCTAATATTTATCATTTCCTTCCATCCACTTACTTTGGGTTTAGTTTGCTCTTATTTTTTCCCAATTGCTTAAGGTGAAAGCATGGATTACTGATTTGAGGTGTTTCCTCCTTTTTAATGTAGGCATTTATAGCATGTTAACTCTCTAAGCACTGCTCTAGCTGCATCCCGTAGTTGTGGTATCTTGTATCTTCAATTTCTTTCATCTCAGTGTGTGCTAACTTTTTTGTCCAGTTACCTCTTCATTGCATGAATACCTTTTTACACTACCTCTGACAAATGGATATTATACTTTTGCTTAAACAGTTACTGTGAGGAAAAGTTCACTACTTTGTAATGTAGCCAACTCGCTTTTAAACACCTCAATGTATCCAACAGTTGCCTGTAAAACCCTGTGTGTTGTTCTAGGTTATTTCTTTTGAACTTGCTCCAAATTAGCCTAATTCTCCTTCCATAGGATAGTTCTCTAAATATATAAACATTATTTTCACTTCCCCCAGTT
>VMDR010020326.1:0-17644 GCA_007922815.1 Macrotus californicus
AAAGTACCCTAGTCACCGAAAAGATAATTGACTTTGCTCTGAAATCTCTCAGTCTACATATTAATTTCATCTTCTCTCTCAGACACATACTCACTGGAACTCATTGGTATTATCTGTCCGAACTTAGAGGAGTTGCAATATCAATAAGTTTGTCAAACATCATTATATCTGGTCTCTTGGGCAGAATTTGTTTATGTTATCCCAATTCTATAACTGTATAGCATTGAGCAACTGCCTTCCAATACTTTATGAATTCTTTCTTATTTTACCAGTCACATTCAGCATTGAAGGTTAAGTGTGACTGCAAAATCTTAGCCGCATTCAAACACTTTTGCCAAAGTCTCTAACATTTAAATTCTAAAGAATTTAAATTCTAAAATTATGTTAATAGCCTACTATATACATCCTGTAGTTGCAGGACCATAGCTCATATACAGAAGAGGCATAATCATTATTTTTAAGGAACTTTTAATCTGATGTGTACATTGTTAACGATGGAGATGTTGGTGGGATGAGTTGTGATATTCTCCCTCACTAAACATTGCATTTTTGTGATATTTTATTACCACTTGTGCTATCCTGAAATCTTCAAAACAAACTGTCAGTTTTACCACATGGAATGTCTTATGGCAATCACAGTCACAACTGACTCCAGTCAGAAAGTTGTGTGTGAGGCATCATCCAAAAAAGCAGAGTGGGCTGTTGAATTATTAGTTTTTTGTCTTTTTCTTTGGGAAAAATGTTAAATATGAAACATTATCTCAACATTAATAATACAGAGTGACATCCATCAACACCACCACTACCAGCAAGGAAAGTTTGAAAATTGAAAAATAAGTTTCTTTTTACAAATATTGGTGTCATTGGCTGGGTGTGTATAATCAGGAAGTGAAGAAAGGATGGGATGTTCATATCCCCAGAGGGGTCATAATAAAAATGTTTGCTTCTGCAGGTGATACCAAAACCTACGCTTCATTAATTTCTTTTTTAAAATAGAGTTTCCTCTATCCTGTCTTTCAGTGAAGTTCATTTTCCTTCATATGCTAAATCTGTACATCCCAAAGGCACGAACACAAAAACAGACTTCCTTGTTCCCTAATTGTCTTTGGTGGAATTAGTATCATCAAAAGAAAATCCCAGTGAAATCAACTACACAAGTAAGAGAACAGGAAACAGCATGCCATTTAAAAAGTCATCTGTTGTTCTGGCCCACCCACAGGAGTGCAGGGATTGAAGCCAATACCCTTGGCTAGAGACGTCATCAGGGCTGTCTGGGGAGATACAATGCCATGCTACCAGGTCTTCTAATTGTCCTAGTGGTTGTGTTATTGTAAGGAACCCTTGAGACGGGAGGAACGCTGTGAGTGGCACTGTACAATTTTTTTGTATCGGTGGTCAAAGCACTACCACTTTTATTCTCAGATTTAAAGCTCTTGATGTTCCGAGTTAACACTGAGCTTCTTGTGGACTGCCGTAAACTCCGCTGTGTGACATTGCATAGGAGTAGCTGGGGTTGACACTTCCCTGAGCGCCCACCTTCACTCTGGGAATTCCACCAGGCCTTTTGTGCTCTGTGGCGATGGATTTCCATTTAATTTTTACTTTTCGGGTGGGCTGGACTCCATAGATATAAATGGGAAGACCGCTGGCCATTACAGGAGCTGTACAATTCAATCCACAGGAGCTCTAATGAAATGTACACTGGCTAGAGCCCTGTTCTTACAGCTTCTGTGTGTCTGAAACTCTATGAATTACAACCTGGTAGTGTCTATTTTCTCATGTGTTATTGTATCTCTAATAACAAAATCATGCTAATTCATTCTAATTTTTTTGTGTGTGTGTGGCACTGACGCTGAATAGCCCCTCCAGCCAGCCTCTTACATCAAAGTGGTTCTTTCCTATCGTGCCTCTTAAGAACAAAACTGTATTCCACTCTTCGGCACACTCGAATCTTTCCACTTCTATTACGATACTTCATTAATTTGACTACTTCATTGCTTTGTACCTTTGAAGAAGAGCAGCACTGGAAAACACTTGAATTCACAGTAACTTCTGGCAGGGAGGGTCTTTTCTTCCAAATATTTCAGCCATTTCCTCTCTGCTGGCTTGCCATCACGTTTGAGTTCCTGTGAGGAGCAGATATGAGTCGTGCGCTCCCATCTTAGACATCATAAATATCTTTCAAATAATAGATAATTCACCCGATCTTATGCGTTCCTGTGCACTTAAGAGATTCTCAGTGTGAAGAGAAAAATGCATTTTGATTTGAGGCATTCCCAGGTTTTATAGGGGTGCTAAATTATACCTCTATAATGGTGGAGGAACTGCTGCTCCCATCATCAAATGTCAGCTTTATCTTTTTCTCTTCCCCTTCCCTGTCCTCAAAAGAGACATCTCAAAAGCTCCTCCACCCGATAAACAGCAAGATCCCCCTGTATGTAGCCCTGTGTTTGTGACATTAAATACATGTGTGTGGGCAACATGGATTACAGGGGTCTGCGGAAAGTAAGGGAATTTCATTGCTTTGAATCTCTGGAAGGAAGTGCAAGCCTCTGTACAAAGCAACTGTTCCATTTTAGTGCGCTCTAAAGATTAAAAATGTGTCCTCGTATTAAACCTACATCTGCCTGGGACAAATTTCTTAGTCTTAATCTAGCCCTCTGGGCTAATCTGTCAGTTTTTTCTCTTTTTAGAGCACATTTTCTCCAAATTTGACTAGTTACCAGCCTCATTTGCATCGGTCTTCCCTGCACAGTTCCTGCATGTTTTTCTTCTGTGACATGGATTCTGAAACCCTGCCAATCCTGGTCAACTGTTCTCACAGTGTGTACCTGTTAGGATGCCTTTACAATAGAACATATTTAAATATAGTCTTAGGATAGTTTCCCCTGAAAGCAACCCCAGCCCAAGTCTTGGTGCACACAGTTGATTTGGGTGGTGATTCTGTGAAGTTCAAGTGAAGAAGAGTGGAGGCTGAGTCAGGGAAGGGAGGAAAGCCACAAAGGGTGTGGTAATGAGCTGATTTCCACGGTGGGCAGTGGGGCTCTGTTGCATTGGGGACCCTCTGAGAACCCACGTGGAACACACCTCACAATCAATTCACCAGATGTTGGTATGGGGATGCTGAAGTGTGTATCCACTGCCACCTACCCCAACCCACTGGGGGAGGGTTGCACCAGGGGGCACGAATACCCAGCACTGGCTCCTCGTGTGTTACTGCAGAATATGCAGAGCAGTGCTGGGAAAACCCTCTGGCAGGGAAGGAGAGAGACACAGGCTTTTGAGGTGGACAGCTGTGAGTCTGCTGGGAACCGTCCACCTCAGCATCTGGGGAGTTCTGGTGGGCGGAGAGGAAACGGGCAGGATGTCAGGAAGGGCCGCTGCTGAGGCCAGGCTGGCAGTAAAAATATGTGAATCTGGCTATGTACAGAGGAGTGAGAAAGCTGAGCAGAATTTAAATCCTGCCTGACAGCATTACAATTAAAAATCCATATTAATAACAATTTAGAGGCTACACCGGCCAAACAAAATATATTGGCCAGTTTTTAACCCTTGCCACAACGAGCAGCTGTGACGGCGAGAGATTTGAATGCACGTCCTAGCATCCCTCACTCAACCCTGGCCAGTCGTTCCCATTGAAAACCATGGGCTGAACACTGTTAGATCTTTTGATCCTTTGCATGAGAATCCAGAAATCCAGAATTTGTGAGAAATTTCTTGATTTTTAAACACTGTATAAACTGAGTTTGTGTCCCATGAAGCACATCTTAGAGGTGACTGCCTCCCATTTATAACTTCAGCTCCCACAGCAGCAGCCACAACAGCACAAAGGACGGGGCAGCTCAGAGTCTCAGAAGTATACCAAGTGGCTCATTCGGGCATTTCTGGGCAAACTGGGTTTGCTAATGCCAGCTTATTCCCGAGCAATAAGGTTGCTGGCATAGCTAGAACAAAGGATTAAAGACACGCAGTGAAAGCAGCAGTTGGGCAGCGTCCATCACTCGGTAATACTCATTTCCAGTGAGTGAAACTCCCGCTTTGGGGTGGGGAGTGCTCCAAAATAAGTAAAATGCTTTTCACCCTGGTTTCTGTAGCCCAGATTAAAGCAGCATTGCTTTGCATCAGGAAAATGTAAGGTAGAGCTTTGATCTTTTCTCTATTAAAATAAAGTAATGCGTTATTCTGACCTCGAGGAAGTAATCTTAATTAGAGGCCTTGAATAAAATAATTGACCTTGACATTGCCTTCAGCTCAGGGCACAGAGCTGTTATCAAAATGACTTATTGAGAATTAAGACATGCTGCAATAAAGACTATTTATTTAATAATTTTACATTTTCGAATTTTAAGCTCCCAGAACGCTTACACTGCAAGGCCAACTACTCGCTTTCCAGTGGCCAGTACAGAAATGTGTTGTATCAGAATGAAATCTATGTTGGGATCATGCATTGATAAAAGATATAGTCTTTGTTCAAACGCTAGAATTGTTGATATTTTTGACCTACTTCATCCTCCCATGAGCCACCTGAACATCATTGTTTGGTTGTGAAATGTCTCTTCTATGTGTTTTAGGGTTTCTTTTTTAAGCATTGGCACAAAATTTGGAAACAGAAAGGTGCAGAGAAAGCACCGGACTAAAAGGCAAGAGATTTCATTCCTGGTCCTCACTTTGTCCCATCTAGGATGGCCTTGGGGAATTTTTTATCTTGATATTCCTTACAGCTTTTTTAATCTCATACAGTTAATATAATTGTTGTCTAACTCTTTAACTGAACTTTCTTTGTCTTTTTTACCTAAAAGTCAAACTATGATCAAATTTTCTTACCAAAGAAAACTCTGGGCAGCATGTTAAGATGACAAAATATGTCTGTGCAATTCCTAAGACCTTTCTGATTCTTTTTTTCTCTTCTGTAACCCGATTCCTCCCTCCACATCCCTTTCCTCACACCCACAAGACACTTTGTGATGCCAGTAAGCTCTTCTTCTCTCAACAAATTGGATTCTCACTCAAAATCTCCAATCAACCCTTCACCCCAAAGAGAGAAAGCTGACTGGATGCTGCCCTTTGTTGCATTTGTGCTTATTTCTGGCTGCAGAGTTGATTTTATTCTCCCACTACAGGAATTTAAGAAATAAGTATCCAAGTGAGAGAGGGATTAGGGTGCTAGTAACAAATGATTTCTACATTCCCTGAAGACTTTTAGAAGGAAATGCAGAGTGCTTGCAGTATGGAAACCTGCAGTTTCGTCGCATGCGGGTTGCAGAGACAGACGTGGCAGGGCCAGGAAAAGAACCCAGGTCTTCTGTGCATTTCCAACCGCAGCCAGCAAACATTCATTGGAGGACTGCCTACCAGGCCAGGTGCTGTGGGCAGAGAATTGGCTGTAACTGTGCCTGCCCTCCAGGCACTCACAGGCTAGTGGAGGAGACGGGTGAAAGCACAGGTTTATAGGGCAGTGCCGGGTTGGTCCTGGTAGGCCCAGGCAGGTCCTGGTAAGATGGCATTTGACACAGGCCAAAGACCCCACGGTTTTCAATCTTTTCAGACAGGGTCTGTCCTCAGTAATCCTTTCGGACCATGTAGCATTTGTGCCCCTATCCTTGTCTCCTAACAAATCATCTTTCTTCTCCACCTCTTACATTCTTGTCCTTGCTTTCAAGCCACTACCATTGCTCTGACACTCTACCTCCCCAACACACTGGCCTTATCTCTGGTCTGGACCTGGAAGTCATTCCTGGCCCTTCCCTGTACCCCTCAGACAGCTAAAGGCCTTCTCTGGCTGCTCCTTTAGTCCTAGGTTTCCTCTTGGTTTACCTGACAGGGTGCCATTAGCCCCAATAATAAAGATTTTAAAAACCATCTGAGAACCCAGAAGAGAAAATATTTAATAGAAATAGCAGAGTTAGTAACACCTTTATCAAGGAGGCACATTTCCTCTGGTCCTGAAGAGTAAGCTGGAGTTTGACAGGCGAGGAGGAAGAAGGTTTTCAGACTGAGGGTTGAGAGTGTACATAAAAGCAGAAAGGCATGACAAGCAAGGCGTGTCTGGAGAAAAATGAGAGGCATCATGAGGAAGTCAGATCTGCACCTCCCTGGCCTGTCATAGATGTATGTTTCACAAGAGAGGAGCATTGCTACCTAATCAAAAAGGACAGGGTTGATCTTTTATACATCATGTATATCTGGAAATATGGAAATGACAGAAATTGCCTTATGAAAGAGAAAATATCAGGAAGAACCTTGCTATTGGGCAAATTTCATCTCATTGATTATAAAGGTTCTTGGTGGAAGTAACTTTATAACTTATCTTGTCCCCAGACCCCTGCCCCAGCAGTCTCCCCACCCCTCCCCCTCCAAACTATCTCTTCTCATTTTGCATTTTTGTCCTGAGGTCCTGAGATTTTTCCTGTAACAATAGGGGAGGCCCATCTTTCTGATTCTAACTTCTTCCCACCAGGAGGTAGAGATTTATCCTGACAAACTGTTTGGAATTGCTGGGGGTAATATTAATAAAATTTAAACGTGCGTCCTACAGCAGCGAAGAGAACACCTGAGAAGTTGGAAGGCTTCCGTGGAGATTAGAGGCGGCTGTGAGGAAATGCGCCAGGCGGTGGTGAGCGCCCAGCACAGACATTTCACTATCCAGGGATCTCTAATTACTAACACAGTCCATGAACAGTATGATATGTCCTTACAATTGCAGACGCTTTTTCAAAGGTAATCTTTAATAGTTTATTTGACAACCTGTAAAATTATAGAAAATTATTAGTCTTGGGAATTACAAAAATCCCTGTAGTACAGTCAAACAATAAAATTATAATTACCTGTGGGTAATTGAAATTTAACTGTTTTTTTATTGTATATTACACATCAATAGCAACATAAGTTCAAGAGGCTTTTTTCTTCTTTCCTTTTCTCTTGCAAAACCTGAGAAAATGGGCAGCACCACTGGGGGCTTGTGAGTTCCTGTCACAGTACTGAGCTTGAACAATTTCGATTAAAGCCCCATGTTTGAGACTGTCATTAGACCTGCATTAAATTACATATCTAGGGTGTTAAAAAATAAAAAGTACAGTAGCTTTTTCTCAGCTACCTAAGGTAGGTAGTTAAGGCCTTGATTATCTTTAAAGAACTCTTTTTTTTTCCCTTCCCTGGAAGTCATTGTTTCTTTCATTAAACATAAAACACATTTAAGAACTCTAAACTGTGCAGACAGGAATATTAGGATGGCATATTCCAAAGTACCTTTGTTCTGTATTCATTGCTCTGGGTTGACTTCTGCATTGTATAATGTGATTTCATTATTTAGCTCTCATTTGGGCGAACTGAATAGAACTGGCATTTCCTGGGACCTCTAGTTCTTTGAGCTTTGGGTGCGGTAGGAACTTGCCTTCCTCCTCTTCCTCATTCAACCTCCCTTTCTGCCACCACCCCCACATTTTTAAGTCACATAGAATTTTCTTTAAAATTGTTTTATTTAAGTCTATTTGTATACAGTGGCAGAGAAAAACAAATACTGTATGATTTACTTATATGTAAGATCTAAAGAAACAAAACAAATGAACAAATGTAGCAAAACAAAAACATGAGCATTTTTAAACCAAAGCAAGGTGCTGCTTTTTCAATTATTCCCTATCTTGTCTCTTTGGAAGGAATGGCCTATATCATAGCATCTTCAGGCTGTACCCGTCTGGTTTCCTTTGTTTAAAAGAACCTTCTGATTCTTGGATTTTCCCAGGTGAATAGTGGTTTAACTGAATGGAAAGAAAGTAATAAACCTGTACATGAAAAAGAAAAAGAAAAAGGTCATAGGTAACAGGGCTGGCTCCTTTGCAGAAATTGCCCCCACCCTTTGCTGGGCCTCCTTACCCAGCTGCATCCTCCCACCCCTGTCTCAGAGTCCTGCCACTTCCTGTCTGTAAACTTGGTTGCTGCTGCAAGGCCTTCAGGGAGCTCAGAGTAGCCCCTTGAAGCTTTGACCTAGAAGTAGCCGCTTCAGACCAACCAGTTCTTTCTCTGTGATTTGGACTTAAAGGGAATTTAAATCTACATTTATTTCATCCACTGCTGATTTTCACCTTTTTGTCTGGATAGAAAGAAATGGGGTCAAGACCTGTGGAAGGTTCTAGACTGATATTCAAAGTTAGCTGGGAGATTAGGGTCATGCCTTCTAAGAGTGGTCTAAGGGGTTCATTGTGGGAGGACAAGAGGCCTTCACATCTGTGGTCACCATTGGGAAGTTCCAAACACATGAGGCAGCAGAAAGAGACTACTTGATCCAGACCTTTGTCTTAATTTTACTAAGTGAACCAGGAGAGAGAGAGGACAAAAGAAAATGAAGCTGAGAAAGAACAGCATTAACTCATTTCTCCTTATGCCCTCCATTACCAATTCTTTCACACACGTGACGGCAGACACTGAAAGGAATGTGCACACGCACACACACACACGCCTCATCTTTTAGATGGGGTGTCGTCAAATTTCCCATTTAACAGCCTAAGTCATAACTGTATGAATTTTAAGAACCAATATTGAAAAGCAAATGTACATAAAGCATTTCTTTTGGAAAAAGGTAGTCCTTTAGAATTAGTTTTATATAATGATTTAATGAGGCTCCTTAAAACACCAAATCTTATTTTCTATCCAAAGTTTGGTTGGAGGTATGTGTACCATCCTGAGTTTTAAATGCATGTTGCAACATGATGAAAGGTTGATATGTTACCCTCGCGTAGATGAAGGTTCAAGGTAGACAATATCCCTCTACAATTGAAGTAAACTCAGCAGCTGGAAGGCCCATGAATTCATGATTTTGTGAAATATCAGTCTGGCATGATCTCTTTAAACAGGAACCAGCTCACATCTGGTCTACTCATTAATCATGTCTGTTCCCACTCCAGTAAGCTCCATGAGGAGAGGCACTTTGTCATGGTCATCACTCTCATACTCAAGCATTTGCTGCTTTCACACTTAAAGTCAAGCCAGTCCCTACATGTCTGGCCCCTGTCTGCTTCTCTGACCTTGTCTCCCACCCTCTTTCCGGTTCCCTCCAGCCACCAAGTCTCTTGGTGTTCATGCACGCACAAACTTCTGCCCACTCTACTTTTTTCCCCATTCAGTTCTCTTCATTTGTCCTCGGGGAGGTCTTTCTGACTACTCTTTTTAAATTTGCATCCCTCCAAACCTGGCATTCTGTTTCCCCTTATTCTGCTTTGTTCTTCTTCATAATATGTATCATCATCTAGAAATAGTTTTGGTGTGATTATGACTTTGGCAAATGAAGCACATCCCAGGATGGGAATTGGGTATAGGGATCAAAGTGACCCTAAGTTATGCACCAGGGTGGTTAGGGCCATGATCAGAAATAGAGACAGCAGGAGGAGTTTGTTAGATGGAAATAATTAATCACTAATGAATTATTTTGACTTTTGTATAGAAATTTGTCATTTCTTGTTTCTGAAATGGAACTAGATGATCTGTGCAGGGTCCAACAGTTCAGTATTACATTGGGGAGATTAATATAGAAACTCTCAAATCCATAATAAGGTAAAACCTGGTTTCCACCAATTTAATCTCTATTAAAAGCCTCATAAACCACATTTTGGTAAAAGGGACTAATATCTATCTCACAGCTATGCCCAGCTTCTAACTCAATTGGCATATGTTTCTTCATATTCCTCTTTAAAAAGTCAATGGTTTATGAAATTATCCAAATACCTGAATCCTTCTCTAGTCAGAAAAAGTCACTAAATGCAGAAGAATTTAAACCGCACACACTCCATAATCTCCCCAGGCTTCCTCCTCTCCCCAAGTATAGTTTTAGTTTCAAGTTAAGAAATACATGTAAAGCTCAGTAAATTTAGGGTGGATGGCTCTATGATTTTGAGTCAATAACCCAACTTTAATCTACGTTGTTGAAAGGTAAGGCTTAAAAATATCCGGCTGCTATTTTTCTCACCCTATCCCATAACTTTGTCTGTTCCTCTTTCTACTTCAAGAAGAGGAAAGGTAGAGTCCTTTCCCTCACTTGTGGTGTCCTGTGAGAGCAAAGTCCTATGGTGTCCTTTGAGGCATACCAATAAGACAGTACCCTGAAAAGACGTTCCTTTTCCTGAAGACTTCAGAATCCTTAACATGCTCAAGGTGCAGGCCTCGTAGCCACACGGTGGTCTGAGTGTCAAGGTCAAGAGAAGGCCCAGTGAATCTCTCAGTGCGAGCAGTGTTCTTTGCGCAATTCATCTGCAGGCTCTTGGAATTTTATTTTTCAGAAGGTTTGAAATGTAGAAAGCAAGACAAAGTTCCTGCCTCTGGCCTTCTAGAAGATTTTCATCTCTTGTAATCTACATTAAAATGGTCGACCTCTTCTAACACACCCAGGCCATTTGGGAACTACCCCAAGGGCTTCGCACTGTGTCTTCTGCAGAGGTCCACATCTCTCGTCAGTGTCCACGTTGTATGGGTACCAAATTCCTGTAGGTGCAGGGTTACCAAGGGAATGGACTTTTCTCAAGTCTGGAGATCTCATGGTGCTTTGTCTCATAAGCTTTTTACATCTTCCTGACTGAAACTGCAGGCCTGGTTGGCAGTCTCCCTTCCCTTCCAGCAGTAGGAGTCCAGGTTTTAGCTCAGGCCCAGATAATTCTTGTAGTGAAAAAGTGAAACTTCTGTTCTAGCTAATTCAGTCTTCAGCACATTTGCTACTGTTTTTTAGAAGCCAGAGGCGATTTACAAGGGAACTTGCAAAGCCGTTTTGTCTGAACAAACTCTCCATCTGGTGATTCACTGAACATTATCTCATTTTCTTAAAGGAAGAAATGAGGAGTGGACTTAGAAGGCCTCATATTGATGTTTACCTGCCAAGACATAGTATTCTGCTGACTCTCCAGGCCCCTTTGTAAGTTTACATTTAAAAACAATCTCTTGGCATAATTTCCCATTATTCCCTTGCTTCTAGCTGTCTTGGGTCAGTAAAGCAGGAAGTTGGGGGCCCGGTGCACGTAAATACTAAAGTGGTTAAAATTCAGGGAAAATTCGGTAAAAAGACTCCATTTTTTATTTTACGGGGCCCACAAATAAGCTTGAGCACTTTGTTTATTCGGTTGTTCTGTGGTCCCTAAGAACAGTGCTGCCGCTGAGGTGTTTCATGTTGCCTCCCATGGAAAACATAATGATATGCAGAGATCTTTTTTACGCAAAGGGAAAAACCAGGGCCTGTTAGGGCAGAGGTGTCTGATCACACACAGATTCTGCTCTTCTTTGGGGATATTCTCAATTACCCAAAACACTTACTGCCCTAACCCTAGCCTTTGCTTTTCCTCTTCCTGGTTGCTGGCATATTCTTGGTGGTCTGTCCATTTCCCTGCTGACATGGCTATGACCCTGTTGATTTCTGTGTTTTTCCTAACTTCCTAAAGCCAAATGTGCCTTTCCTTTCCAAGACTCATTTGTCCTCACTCACTGATTACATCACTTCTGCCTCTACCCTTTCCACCTCTGGAGATAGTATCTCCCCAACAAGTTGGTTTGCTTTATAGCCAGTTTGTGATTATGAAAAGAGACTGCTCTTGGCTCCTGCTCCTTCCACAATGCTGCATTCTTAAGGCCACAGACTAGTTCTCATTCAGCTGATTTTCTATGTGTCCCCACCATTTAATCCATAGTTCTTTTTCTGTGACTGCTGTTGCTACTTGACTTTGGACCTTTCCCTCTTTTTGTAGGTGTCCTATAATGTTAACTCTGGGGGACAGAATCAGGGCCAGATATATGTAGAAAGAGGTTCAGAAAAAAGAAGAGGAACTGACTCAGCCAAGACAGGGCTCAAACTTCATAAGGCACAGGGAAATTGAAAAAGTGTATATAATCTTACATGAAGAAACAAACCAAGATGGAATTCACACATTCACTTGTATCCACACACATTTGTTCATCAACTCAACACATGTCTATAACAAATCCTCTACCTCTTAGTTGTCTCTTTGATAAGATTGCTCAAGGTTTCCTCTCTTCATGCAGAAATCTGAGGCCTACACAGCCATCCTTAAACAAAGATGTAAAAGCAGTCTCTGAACCAAAAAATATTGTTTCTCTTTTTACTCAGGGCCTGACAAAACACAGGCCCTGATCTGGGACACAGCAGGACAAACTTGAGGCGTTCTCCTAGTTTACCATATAGCATTCATTCATTCATTTATTCAATCAATCATGTAAGTGACATTTATTGAGCAAGAACCCAGTATATGCCAAGCATTGTTCTGGCACTCCAGAAATGGCAGTCAGTAAAACAAAGTTCCTGGTCTCATGTAACTTAGGTATTAGAGGAGTAGGTTGAGAGAAGAAATATCTGTTCTTTCATGTGTTGATGAATACTATGAAGAAATATCTGTGGATAAAGCCCCAGAAAGCAATAGGGAGAGAAGTTGCCCCACTGAGTAGAGTGGTAAGAAAAGTCTTTACCAATGAGGTGTCCTATGAATGAATAATATGTGGGCATGAGCCATATGGCTATCTAGAAGAAGAGCCTTAAATAAGGGGAGCAGGAATTCAGTAACTGTCAAGCAGAAGAGCGCTTGGGATATTCAGAAAATAGCAATATTTGGAGTCATCTAGTAGGTCTGTATCCTATGAACACCCACAGACCTTGTATTTACCAAAAAAGAAAAGCACCTGTTTAGTGCGTATCTTTCTCTCTAGGCTGCACATAACACAGAACACGTAATATGAGTGCTTGGTTTACCCCCACACCATATTGCTTACTCGATATCTGGTACATCAGAGGTGCACCATAAATAGTAATCAAATGAATGAGTGGATGTCTGAATAAACTGCCCTATAAAATGAGATAATGCACATAAATCTTTTAGCTCAGTGCCAGACATATAATACACATTTAATGGATTTCAGGGACAATATGTTGCTACTGATGTGAGTGATGATGATACAACCCAGGAGAAGATGAACTTCTTGAAGATGGAACGACTGCTCTAGGTCTACGGGTAGACTTATGCAGCAAGAAGGTCACTTTAACTGTTTCTGGCTGCAATACATCCATTTAGTGTGTACCCTGTGTAACCCCAATGATAGCCGTAATAGCAGCAAATGCATCTGTAGTGATAAACATATAATAACATCCAACGATTCAGTCAATAATAAGAAGGCAGAACTATTCAACTCTTAATTCGCTTTTGTCCTCCAAAATAAGAACAATGTCTTCAGAGAGACAACAATTAAATGTTATCAAATCATTTGGGATCAAATCAAATGAGGATTGTCTTCTAAATGAGAGATTAGTAAAGAAAAACCTAGCTACCCAAACTGCCTTTCCCTCTCCTGGCCTAGGTATAGAATTATCAGAAGTTATTTCAAAGTTCCAACCCTTACAACTTTTGAAGGTTCACATACAATAGAGAAAGACTCAAGATTAAAATAAGGGAGGAATATATCTTAAAAACTGAGGAAAGATTACATTGTCACGGAGCCATGAAACATTCAAGGTTTGACAATAAGCAAATCAACTAGTGATCATTAAGTTGCAGATGCATGGAATGTTATAGCTGGTTAAGTTTGTCAACATTATTTCGCAAAAACTCCCCTAATTCTTCATTTTATAGATAAGGGAACCTAGGCTGTTTGACTGAACTGTCTCTCTCAAAATCATACCATCAGCAGCAGATCTAAGAATTGAAGCTAGGTCTTCTGGCCCAGAGTTAGGTTTTCCTTCAGCTGATTTCCATAGCGTCATAACTGGTCCTCTTACTTTCATTTTTACTTTTTCCCAGTCCATTCTATGCACAGTAACAAAATGATCTTTTAAACTTGAAACTCAGATAATTTTACTATGCCTAATAAACTCTCTAACAGTTTCACTTCGCAAGTAAAATGCAAATTCTTTATAATGGTCTACAGCACTTCCCTAACATACAATAACATGTGGCACATAGTAGGCACTAATAAATGATCAGCTTTTCTCTCCCTCTGAATAGTAAAGTTGGCCAATCAAGATAAATCTGCACAAACAGTTTGATTTAAATAAATTTTTCAACATATTTTCTCTAAAATTAATGTACGTGATAAAATGCAAGCTGGGTAAAAGTGGGTAAACTGAACTCCAAATAATTTATTTTATTCTCCATTGTCCAGTGGACAACAGTTTGTTTCCTGCCTGGCCCACCCAGTTTACCAGTCATTTTGATGACAACATGGAGAGGAAGTTTATGAAATCTGAAAGGCACAAAGCTGGAAACAATAGTAAATAGAACAATCAACATTCAAAATTGTTCTGACAGGCTGGAATTCTGAGCGAATTCCAGTAAGATGAAATTTAATAGCGATAAATACAATGTCTTGCATAAAAGTTCAAATATTAATTGTATAAGTACAGGATGGAGAAACTTGTCTTGGCAGAAATTCATGTGAAAAAGTTCTGGAGGATTTAGCTGACCACAACTTTAATAAGACCCATCAGTATGGGGCAGATGCCTTTAAAAAAGTCACATTTGTTGCTTGCATTAGGAGATATTTTCCTAAATTGCATCCAATAATAGTTTTCCTATTCTCTGTAGCTCAGACCACATCTGGAGTATTGTGTTCAGTTCTGGGTGCCATATTTTAAGGGGGGGGCACTTAATTCAGAGAAAAAAAACAAGATGGGGAAAGTATGCAAAGAAAACCGTTGTTGAAAGTATTAAAATTCAAAATCATACCAGTATTTTAAGTTCTGTGAGATATTAGAAAAGTTTCCTTTTGCCGTTCTGTAAATCAGAATATAAAACAATGGCTTTAGATAGGCTGTAGTAAATATAGTCTTACTGACAGAAAATTTGTGAATCAATGAATACGTGACCTAAAGGAGGAAGAAAGTTTTCATTGCCAAACAAGGGAAAGTTATGTGTACCTGGAGTGGTTTTACAATAAAATAGTCACCTGAATGAATTGTAATACACAACCTATTAGCTACTGGAGGTTGTCAAAACAACACATGAACAAAACAACAACCTCAAAGTGTGGAACACTGAGTGATTACATAGGCTCTGCAGCTATGGCCGGTAAACTAAGCACCGTGCTCCTTTTCCCACATCACGAGCTGTCCAAGGTGGTTCACTCAAGAACCCTTTTCAAAACCACAGCCGACATATGAGGAATATGGTATATGGAACCAGCTGCCTTAAAATTGAAATCATTTCACAAGACATTTGACTATTTTCCTCAAATAAAAAATCAGATGCTACACTTGAGTCTGCAGAAAAGAAAAAGAAAACTGTCTCTTTTGGTGCTACTGTATAAAGTTTAACAACACAAGATAAGAAGGATAAAAACGTTAAGGTGCTGCTTCAGGGTGCAGTCCTAGGATACCCTCATGATTTGCCATTATAGTCTTCCTTTTTCTGGAGAACCTCAAGAACCAAAAAGTAGCTGATGAGGATTTGAAGGTTTATTTTCTGAAGGGCATTATAACTCTTTCCATGCATATCTATCCTCTACTGCTTTGTCAAAACTATCAGTAAGGACCATGTCTTATGAAAATATTTCTCTTTTTTTCCTGGTGCCAACAACAGTAACTGGCACTTAAGAGCTTCTAAATAAGTGTCCCCTGGCATAGTGCCACACAATCAGACTGAACCCTAGATCTCCTGGATCTGATAGCCAAAGGGCTTGAATTCTCAAGTTACACAGGACTATGGCAAACAAAGAAACAATTCTTAACTGGCTATGCTCATAGGGCTCAGCTCAGGGGAAACAGAAATGCCCATCTCCCAGTTTTTTCCTGAAATAGGCCTATTTTCATGCTTTAAAACCTTCTACCTAAGGGTTATTCTTCTAATTTAGCAAGCATCTAGGGTTGACTGTCTTTCTCCGCAAAGACCTGGGAAGTCTGTGGACATCTGACCCTTCCCTCTCCCTGTAGCCTACTCCAAGTCATCAGTATTTCCCTGGAAGGAGCTTACATGCATGTTTGATATCCTGCTTTTGCAGCTGTCACCCAAAGCACAGGATTCTGGATTGCATGGCTCCGAGATTCAAAGGGGTTTGCATTCATGAGTTCCACAAGACTGTAGCAAACAAATAATCAGTTATGAATGGGCACAGGAGCACCATCCAGATATACTATGTGGCTATATACATGGGCTCAATGCAGAAGGAGCAGGCAAAATATCTATTTCCAGGTTTCTCCCTGGAATAGCCCTAATTACAACTGCTCACTGCCTGTTGAATCGGCTTCCAATAAGTCTGAATCTAGGTGCTAACTGCAATCCACTCTTTTTAGCATACTGATGGGATGTGGCATACCCTCAATCACCGGGGACACTGAGAACAAAGAAAGTGGCTTGAATAAACCTAAGGCTACACTGATCCCTAATCTACAATAAGACCACTTGTCAAGATAGGAAGAGGTGGCTGTTTTAGATAATGCACAGAAATCAACACAGAGACTCAAGGAAAATGAAGAAACAAAGCACTGTGTTACAAACAAAAAAAAAGATAAAATTCCAGAAACAGACCTTAAAGAAATGAAGATATGTGATTTACCTGAAAAAGAGTAAAGAGTTCAAGATAACAGTCATAAAGATGCCCACTGTGATCAGGAAAGCAATGTCTAAACAAAAGGAGAATTTCGACAAAGAGAAAAAAAAAATTAAGTATTGCACACAGAAATGACGGTCCTGAAGAACAAATAATTGACCTAACACAATTCAGTAGATGGGTTTTACAGCAGACTAGGTCAAACAAAAAGAAGTTTCAGCATAATTGAAGATAAGGCAGTGGAAGTAAACCAATCAGAGAAGCAAAAAGAGAAAAGAATGAAAAAGAGTGAAGATAACTGAATGGACTTATGGGGCACTATCAAGTAGACCATTATATGTATTTAGGTGTCCCAAAAGTAGAAGAAAGAAAGTACAAGAAAGCATTTTCAGAAAGATGATGATTGAAAAATACCCTAACCTGAGTAAAGAAACCACCACTCAGATCAAGGAATCCAAGATATTTCCATAAAAGATGAATCCAAAAAGACCCACACCAAGACACAAAATAATTAAATTGTTAAAAGTTGAAGATAAGAGCAAATCTGAAAGGCAGCAAAAGAAATGCAAGTAGTTACATGTTAGGGAACCTTCATAAAACCATTAGGAGATTTTTCAGTAGAAACTTTGTAGGTCAGAAGGGAGTAGCATGATATGCTCAAAATACTGAAAGAAAAAGACTGTCTAACAAGAGTACCTTACCTGGCAAAGTTGTCCTTTAGAACTGTGTTTTCAAGACAATCAAAAGAGTTTTAAAGACAAGCAAAAGCTGAAGGAATTCATCATTAGTCTAGTCTTACAAGAGGTGTTAAGGAGGGATGGTTCTTCAAGCTGAAAACAAAGGATGCTAATTAGTAACAGGAAAGTATATAAAAATATAAATTGCACTGGTTAAATTAAGAATATTCTAATATTATAATGGTGGTAGCCAAATCACTTATAAATCTAGTATGAAGGTTAAAACAAAAAATATTAAAAATTACTGTAACTACAACAAATTTGTTACTAGATACACAATGTAAAATGATATAAATTTTGACATCAAAAACATAAAATGAGGAGAGAGTAAAAGAGTAGAGCTTTCATATGTGGTGAAAGTTAAATTGTCATCAGTTTAAAATAGGCTGCTA
>VMDR010020327.1:0-17642 GCA_007922815.1 Macrotus californicus
CTTCTCAGAAATGCAGAAACTAACACAAATGCTTTTCAAGTTCACATGATCTAAGATTAATCCTTAGTAAATAAAAGATAGTTTAACTTTATTGGTTTAAGTACAACAGATATGTCTTTCAAATTATTGATATTAAATAATAATATTTATATTTTAACCAGGTTCACAAAAATAAGTCCATGTTAATAAATGACTTTGGTATTAATGAAATATGTTTCTGGAAGTTATAAAATGTCTTCATAAATCTGTCATGCTGAAGAATGCTCATTGCGTACTTCTTAGTTTTTACTAGAAATTGAGTTTTTAAAGGTTAAAAATCTCAGTATATATAGGAATAACTTTGTGGTGATCTAGAAAGGTCCTTGGAACACCTCAAAGACTTGTTTTTATGTTAAATTGCATCAGATGCGTTATAAAATAAGTGATAAAAAAACCTCTAGGGTATATAGTATGGGTGAACAATGGCTGTAAATTAAATAAATACTTGGAGCTATGGGAAACCCAAGATGGCTGCTTGGTTCCTTAAGGCTCCCTGGCCAATCCCATTGTTCCATTTTTGCATTACTTCATTCATCATAGTGCATTTAAGCTAGACTTATTAGAAGAAGGAACTTAGGAACTGATATTATTGAAAGGAGATATCTTACACAATTGCTAAGGTTTGATAAAAGTCACTTCAAGAAAATGCCATATAGGTAAGCATGTCCTTTCACAGTTAGCTCTCAAGAGATAAAGACTTTAAAACTCATGGACTGCTGTTGGGAACCGCCCTTCCTGCTTTCAGAAGCTGAGAAAAAAACCCCTATGGCTAAGGATGAGTAAAGAGATCTTGGGACATAAGCCACTAAGGAGACAAAGCTTATCTCCCTGGCAGGAGCACCACCTCTGCCCCCTTTTACTTCACCCTGCTTGACCCTGGGCGGATGACTGGTTAGCCAATGATGGGTAAGATCCCTCAAGGGAGGAACGACCTAAGACAGGCTTGGTCGTGAAGGGGCCCTCAGGGAAGGACTTGGGGCTATAGAAAAAGGGGGTGACAAACTCTCGCCTCTTGGCTTTGACATAGCCTGAATCCTCATTCTGTCTGTGAGAAGTCTTCTAATCTCTTGGTTGCCTTACTTCCCCTGCCTGACTTAGCCTGAAACAGTGCCAGAGGGCAGTGTAGCCCTGGGCAGGAATGGGTGGTTCACCAGGGCCATCAGGCCTAAGAAAGAATGCATAAAATCCTGTGAAACCTGCTTTGCTGAGAATGTCCTTAATTTCCTGATAAGGGTCCAAGCATGAAATGAATTTGTTTCCCAAGGTTTTACGGCCCTTTAGCTAAACTGACCCTGACTCAGAATAAACCCTCATAGTTCCTTGAATGTTAATCTGTAAGAAGTAATCAGCAACATCCTTTCCTTTGTTATCTGTAAAAGGTAATCACCTAAAGCAAACCTGAGCATAAAGAATGAGAACCTTCTTTGAGGTATGCTATTAGAAAGCCAATAAAAGCCTGTCCAGGCAAGGGTCAGGGCGCTCTCTCACTTAGAGAGTGGCCATGTCATCTCCACACAACTTCTGCAGTCCGTGTGAATTTGTTCATTGCATCCACAATACCGCAGACCCCACTGGCCGGAGTCTGCATCAGACTGCCACCTGGAGATTTTGTGTACTGGAAAGAACATCAAATAAGAGACACTCTCCAACCTTGTTGGAAGGGACCTTATCATGAACCGAACTGTGAATGGACATTTACCTTTGTCTTTGATACTTGCCTCCAATAGGCACCAAAAACTCCTTCAGGTCAAGAAGCTGCTAATATCAGAGGTAGACAGTCATCCCAAGACATCAACAAGGTCTTTATACAAACAGATCAATGTTGAACTCAGAAACCATTTGTTTGATTTTCTTGACCTGTCCACTAATGATATGAGTCATAATAATAGTTATATACATTCTTTCAGTTTTTCTATATAGTCCAACTATTAATGATTACTGAAGATATATAACTTTTAATACTCTTTGACTTATATAAATGTTAAACTAGATTCAAAAGACTGAGAAATGAGATAGACAGCAAAACTTAAATCATGATAGTTCACAGGGCAGAAATAATACAGAATGTTTTTTCCATAATGAAGGCCATCAAACCTGACTGCCTTCCATTACCTGCCCTTTGTTTTGGGGAAAATTCTACCTCAACTCACATTCCATGGCTATTGTATTGCCTCATCCTTAATAGTGCACTGTTTCAACAAGACTACGTGTGTACTGAGACTTCCTAAGAATGAGCCTTTCCAGCTCTGTGAGACCACACTATTCGACCAAAAGGCTGGTCATCAACACATCCTTCAGACTGATTTATGACCAAAAGAAGTAACTAAACAAAAAGGGGCTCTATAAAAAATCTGACAAGCCCAGTGACTGAAAATAACTTCACAGGGTGATCTGATCATAAATCCCTAACTGAAGAGGGCATGGTGGGTAGTCATGCCCCAGGCCTATAAGAGGTTTACCTTTGCCTCAAGCAAGCCCTGTCCAATGTTCTTCATCTAGGCAAACACACCTTTGAAATGCCAGAAGTAATCCTCTTTTCCAGACTCCTCAGAGGTGTAACCACTGTCAAGGGAGCATAAAATCTGTCAACTTTCCTGTAATCCAATCGTGCAGATTTCACAGCCTTGCTTTCTCTCACCTTCATGTAATCTTCCTTACATTCCCTTCTTAATTCCAAATGTGTAAGAACTGCAAAACCATCCTTCTCCAGAGTATTTGAGATCTTGCTTCCTAGCATGTCATCAGTTTGGCTCAAATAAATTCATAAAAATTCTCTACAGGTTTGGACATTTCTTACATTGATAATAATAGAGCCTAAATTATAGGGCTGTTCCATGAATCAAATGATACTATGTATTTAGAACATTTTAGATGCTATGTTAATGTTAGCTATCATATTATGTCATGCCATTGCATTAGGCTGGGAGAGGAGTGGGTGCCTGGGTGCATTATCATCTGCCAGAATCTTCACCCACTTATGGAAAGAGAGTTTTATCCTACCAATTAACTATCTGGAGATTTAAAAAACTAAGGATATATAACATATAAATATCTATGGACATTTTCATTTTCTAAATGTGATCAGAAGGGAATTTAATCTGTCCTCCAGATTAAATTTAGCAATTTAGTTGGAGCACAGTAAAAATTCAACACTTAAAGCAAGTAAATGGTAGCTGGTAACTAGCCAATTACACGTTTGGAGGCAAGCAGGAAGCAAGAACAATCCCAGGGGACAGGGATGGCCATGGCAGAGTTGTATTTAACAGTATATTTCCCAAGATGCCAACCTGACCTTTTCACAAACTCTTCAAAGAGGATGCGGTGGGAATACCCCTGCTGGCGGATGCGGACGGTCTCCAGGATCCCTGTGGAGCGGAGCTGGGCCAGCACTCTCTCTTGAGAGAACTTCAGGGCCTCTCGATCATCATTGGGTTTAATGCAGCGCACAAAGTGGGGCTGTCCAACCACCATTTTGGAGAGCAGATCCATCAGAGAATACTAACAGGGGTAGAAACACACATGGAATGAGGTTACCACAAACGTATGGATAACTACAACACAGTCTGATGGGGGCCTCTAGAGCAGTTTACTGGCTTGTAAACAACTCATGGGCTTTTTCTGAGGCTGATAAGAAACCAGCGATAGGAGATGATAATATAAGTTCTGACCAGTACTTACAACTGCCTGTAGATTGAAATGCATTCTTTAAACATCACCTAGTGCAAAGTAATGTCCCCATGTGGCAAAAACTTGGCTGCTTAAGAACATACTTAGATTACCCCTTAACTCCATCACCAGAACTGGCTTCTCTCTGGTATTCCAAGGCAATACTCCATAAAGTGTATCTGTAATTTAAGATGTCCAGTTTTAGAGAAGGTGTTAGTTGCTTTCTCACCCTAAGAATCATCAGAAAGTCTAAGCAAATGTTTTCCATTAGTAAGGGAAAAACTTTAAAAAGGGCAAAAGAAGCAAGAAAATTGGAGAAAAGAAGATAATAATAAAGACCAAATAACATACACTGAGTGGCTGGCACAGGGAGAAAGCACATGAAAAAGCAAATGAATGCTTGTGAAAGGGAGGTGTCAGTTGTTCCTGGGGGCATCCGCTTTTGGAGTTCCTCTTTGGGACATGCCTCTAGGAGTAATTACAAGCCACCCAGGAAATCAGTCCCATTATTTCCATAATCACACCTCCTACTTGTCCAAAATGGTGTTACCTAGCTTGCCAATACACCTTATTTCTCAATTTAGCATTTGAGGACCAATATTTTGAGGACACCAAATTGACTATCATGGGTATGTTTCTGAAAAACTATAAGCCAGAGACTTCTCTGCTGATAGAAGGATTGGGGCTCTTGGGGATGGCTTCACAGAGGTGCTCAAAGGCTCTAAGTCCCATGGGATGGATGCACACACACCAAGACACAAAGAAGATACAGCTGCTAAAGTGGACAAGATAAGAAACAAGGGGTGACTTCTGGTCAAGATGGAGGTGTAGGTAAATACAGTTCAACTCCTTGTACAAGCACAGAGAAAATTACAACTGTCATTCAGAATCATCAAAAAATCCAGATATATAGAAGTCTGACAACCAAGGAGTTAAAATGGTAATATTCAGACTTCCAGTGAAGATGGTAGCATAGGCAGACATGGCTGACCTCTTCATACAACCACATAAAAATTACAACTAAAATATAGAACAACCATCGCTCAGATTGTCAGAAATCAAGTTGAATGGGAAGTCAGACAACTATGGAATTAAAGAAACCACATCCATCCAGACTGGTAGGAGGAATGCAGATGTGGAACAGGCCCGTCCTTTACCCACGTGTGGTGGATAAAACTTTGGGAGGGAGGGAGGGATATCTTGAGAGCAAGGAGTCCCAAACCCACACCAGACTCTCCTGCCCAGGGTTCTAGTGACAGGAAGACAAGTCCCCACAACTTCTGGCTACAAAAACCAGTGGGAATTGAGTTGCTGGAAAAAACTTCTGGATCCCCAAGCAGTTCCTCTTAAAGAACCCCCCCCCCACACACACACACACACTCACCTACTCAGACTCACTTTCTCTGAGCTCCAGCACTGTCATAGCAGTGGCATACAGAGAGGTACTTAAGTGTCTGGCATCAAGGCGAGCAGAGACCATTGTTTCTTTTCTAAATCCTCCTGAACACAGAGCCTGCAAGCTAGTGCCATATCTGAGACTCTATCAACCTAGCTAACACTGATCCACCTTGGAGATCCTCAGAGACTCCGCCCAACCCAATTTAGGGACTCACCCAAACTGTTTTTCCATATGAATGGCTGGTCTTTGCTCTTGCTTCACAACTTCCTCAATCCTCTCAAACAAGCAACAGCTGGTCTCCTGACTCCCAGGCCTGGCACTAGCAGCAGCCAGCCTAGATTCACAGCTTGGCTTCACCTGAGAATCTCCAAGCCCAGCACAAGTAGCAGCCATCTCAGATTGCTTTATAGCTCAGACAGGGTGCCCCCGGCAAAACACAGGTGGGGGCTGACCTTGGTCTTCACTAACTAGGAAATCCCAGGGCCAGAACACCCAGTGGACAGCTACAGACCACACTGGAGAACCACTACCCTCTGCCTGCACAGTTGATCCTTCACAGAGGATGGAGATTGGTGGTCAGTGATCACAGCCAATCCTTGCAGCTGACTGGCCTTGGTAAATCTCTCCCATCGTTCTTCCAATTGCAACCTAGGCTCAAGTACAAGAGGAGGGTGTACTCAGCTCACACAAAGGACGCACCTTGAGTACCCAGCTTGGGTGATAGGAAAGTCTGTGCCACTGGACCCTACAGGACACCTACTATATTAGACTACACTACCAAGACACAGAGTCAAAGCAGCTCTATCTAATACAAAGAAACAAACACAGAGGGTTGCCAAAATAAGAAGACAAAGAAAAATGGCCCAAATGAAAGAACAGATCAAAACTCTAGAATAAGACATAAACAAAATGGAGATAAGCAATCTTTCAAATGCAGAGTTCAAAACACTGCTTATAAGGATGTTTAAGGAACTTTATGAGGACCTTGACAGCATAAAAAAAGATCCAGTCAGAAACAAAGGATATACTAATTGAAATAAAGAACAATTTACAGGGAAACAACAGTAGAGTGGATGAAGTCAAGAATCATATCAATGGTTTGAATCATAAGGAAGCAAAAAAGCAACCACAGAGAACAAGAAGAAAAAGAATTTCCCCAAAATGAGGATAGTATAGGCACCCTCTGGGGAAACTTCAAGAGGTCCAACATTCACATCATAGGAGTGCCAGAAGGAGAAGAGAAAGAGTAAGAAGTTGGAAATCTGTTTTGAAAAGTAATGAAAGAAAACTTCTTTATTTTCAGTGGATTTCTCAAAAGAAACTTTGCAGGCTAGAACAGATTTGCAAGAAATATTTCAAGTCATGAAGAGCAGGGAACTATAGCCAAGATTGCTCTATCTAGCACAGATAATATTTGGAATTGAAGGGCAGATAAAGAGCTTCTGAGACAAGAAAAAACTAAAGGAGGTCATCATCACCAAACCATTATTATATGAAATGTTAAAGGGACTTATTTAAGAAAAAGATCAAAAGTATGAAATAAAATGACAATAAATACATATCTGTTGACAGTTGAATCTAAAAACAAACTAAGCAAACAAGAAGAACAGAGACAGAGCTATGGATATGGATAGCATTTTGATGGTTGTCAGATAGAATAGGGGTGTGGGGGGATGGATGAAGAGGCAACGGGATTAAGAAATAAACAGGTAGTTATAGAATAGTCATGGGGATATAAAGTACAGTATAGAAAATGGAGTAGCCAAAGAAGTTATGCTCATGACCCATGGACATGAACAATGGTGTGGGGATTGCCTGAGGGAGTGGGTGGTGCTGGGTGGAGGGGGGCAAAGGGGAAAAAATCAGGACAACTGTAATAGCATAATTGATAAAATATAATAATAATAAAAAATCTCTTCATCCAAACAGGTAGGAGGGGCACAGAATATGGAGACACAGAGACATGGAATGGGTGGTCCCATACCTACATGTTTTGCACAAAAATCTGGAGGAATACCTGAATGGGCCAGAGATCCAAAGCCTCACACCAGACAACCCAGCCCAGGGTTCCAGTGCCAGGAAGATAAGTCTCTATAACTTCTGGCTGTAAAAACCAGTGGAGGATGGGGTGGCAGAAGAAACTGCAGTTTTCTCCATTTCTCCTCTTAAAGAGCAATGTATTTAGGACTTACACAGATTTATTCTCTCTGGGCTCCAGCACTGGGGCAACAGCTGGAAGGGCACCAGCGGCATATGGGGAAAAACTGAAGTATCCATCATCAGAATGAGTGCTAGGGAAAAGCTTCATCCTAGACAAAATTCCAGACACCATGCAGTGGCTATTATCCCCTCTCTGAACCCTCCCCTACAGAGAGCCACAGAGTGGTGACACCATATCAGAGACTCCACCAAGCTGGTTCACACAGGTTGCTCCGCCCAGGTGATTACATAGGTTCTGTCCCATCCAACTTACCAGTGCACCTTTCTACAATAGGCCACATTACTTGGACAGGGGGTCAAAGCAGCTCTACCTAATACATAAAAACAAACACACGGAGGATACCAAAATGTGGAGACAAAGAAATATGGCCTGAATGAAGAAACAGAACAAAATTCCAGAAAAAGAACTAAATAAAATCGAGATAAGCAATCTAACAGATGCAGAGTTCAAAACACCGGTTATTAGGATGCTCAAGGAACTCATTGGATACTTCAACAGCTTAAAAAAGACCCAGGCAGAAAGGAAGGTTATACTAAGTGAAATACGGGAAAATTTACAGGGAACCAACAGAGGAGTGGATGAAGCTGGGAATCAGATCAATGATTTGGAATATAAGAAAGAAAAACATATCCAATCAGAACAGTAAGAAGAAAAACAAAATCAAGTGTAGGCTAAGGAGCCTCTGGGACAATTGCAAACGTACCCACATTTGAATCATAGTGGTATCAGAAGGAGAAGAGAATGAACAAGAAATTGAAAACTTATTTGAAAAAAAAAAAATGAAGGAGAACTTTCCTAATTTGGTGAAGGAAATAGACATGCAAGTCCAGGAAGCACAAAGTCCCAAACAAGATGGACCCAAAAAGGACCACACCAAGACACATCATAATTAAAATGCCAAAGGTTAAAGATAAAGAGAGAATCTTAAAAACAGCAAGAGGAAAGCAGTTAGTTACCTACAGGGGAGTTCCCATAAGATTATCAACTGATTTCTCAAAAGAAACTTTGCAGGCTAAAAGGGAGTAGCAAGAAGTATTCGAAGTTATGAAAAGCTATGACCTACAACCTAGATTACTCTATCCAGAAACACTACCATTTAGAATGGAAGGGCAGATAAAGTGCTTCCCAAACAAGGTAAAGCTGAAGGAGTTCATCATCACTGAGCCATTTTTATATGAAATGTTAAAGGGACTTATTATAAAAAAAAGAAGATCAAAACTATGAACATAAAAATGGCAACAAATTCACAACTGTCAGCCACTGAATCTAAAAAACAAACTAAGCAAACAACTAGAACAAGAACAGAATCATAGATATGGAGATCATTTGGAGAGTTAGGACTTGGAAGGGGGAAGGGAGAGAATGGGGGAAAAGTTTCAGGGATTAAGAAATACGAATTGGTAGGTACCAAACAGACAGGGGGATGTTAAGAACAGTACAGGAAATGGGGTAGTCAAAGAACTTATACACACTACCCATGGACATAATCTAAAGCAGGGATTGCCAGAGGCAGTCGCAGGTACTGGGTGGAGGGTGGCAGATGGGGAGAAGTTGAGACCACTGTAATGGTATAATCAATGAAATACATTTAAAAAAAGAATCAAGTAACAATTAGAAATGGAAAACATTATTGATGAAACAGGGTCTGAATGCCCTCCTGTCAGAGAAGCTGTAGCAGGGGTCACTACATGGATAAAGTTCTGGACACAAAGGCCATTGGGCCCCTGTAAATCATGCCCGGAGCTCAATTTTCAGCTACCTCTGAAGCACAGTTGGCTAGATTAGAATTCTTGATTCTAGATCCTCTTGAACTTGCTAGCTCTTTGTAAAGCCTGCTATCCATGGTGCTGGCTCCCAGGTCCTGTCCTTCAGCCTGCCTGGCATCTGCAGCTCCTGACCCAGCTTCCCACCTGACTTCCCATCCCTGCAGAGTCCCTTCCTGTGGTGACCCCATTTTGCAACCTTATTCATTTGTCCCTGGGACTAGTAGTTCTGTCTTTGACCTAACAGCATCTCTCCCATGAAGCTGTCTGGACATTAGCTCTGAACTGTACATGATCTCCAAGGGGCTTCCAACCCAATCTACAATTTAAAAATAAACAAATTTGTGCAAACTGGTACAACAGTGTCCATGTCTTATCTTTCCTCTTATGATGTGCATTTAACAGATCCCATCTAGAGACAATGTTTTCACTCAAAGGGATCATTTTACTACATGAAATATCAAGAATCGGTCAATAGAGGTGAGAAATAATTGGACTCACACAAATGGGTCTTGCAATGGGACAATTCAATTAAGAAAAATAAAGTCAAAGCTAAGACAAATTCTCTCAGGATCTAAACTAGATAAGCCACATTCTGAAATTTTATTAACTACTTTGCCTTTCAGTAAATATGCTGGAGAACTGGCTGACTCCAGTAGCTTTAAGGCCAAGAAGCAGCTGAAATGCTAACAGAATCAGCACACTCAGCAGACAGGGCTGTGTGCCAGTGGCAGAGAGGGCTCTCTGTAGACACTGGAGTTTCATCTGATCTTTCTGAGATCAGAGAACATTGTACTCAGAGGGAGAGGTTTCTGGCTACACTTTTCTCTCTCCACACCCCCACCTTTTAAAAGTGGCTCTTGTGCTTTGCTCTTATTTCAGCGACTCTATCAGATCTGGGTCTCTTGTGGGAAGTGTTGGCAAGCCCTTCCTGCATATAGACAGAATAGAGATCAGGAAGACTCCATACCCGGAAGTAAGAAGCCATGGTCTGTCTCTTCATGTTGGTGGTTTCTTCCGGATGCCGTATTACTTCCAGAGTGTCCACCTAGAACATAAGCAGAGACAGGTGGTTTGAGGAGATGGACCATTCATGTCCTGGCTTTCTCAAACTCTGAAAGGCTGTTTGGTCAAATATCTGAGAGGCCTTGATATTTAGAATACAATGGAGTACACTATGGGGGGAACTTTTCAAGACATCTAAAAGAAAAATAGAATTTGCACAGTTCTATGCACTTGACAATGACCTCATTCTGCAAAGTGCTATATGACCTAAGTATAAACCCCCATCAGTGTTATTTCTATACTTCTCCATGTTCTAATGGGTCCCTGGTAAGTTCTCCACTAATGTCACATAAGAACAAACTATTTCATTAAGGAAAATTGGACAAAGGCCCACGAAGCTGGGTGATTATAAAAACATGGGCTCAAAGCCCAGGTTGAACCGCAGGAAATAAGGTGAGTTCCAGTGGCTTTCCTGCTGTCAGACCTTGATGCTGCCACACCCCTCCTGCCTCCCACAGTTCCCATGCGCTCATGTGGACCTGAACTTGGAATACCTCTGCTCCCAACCATTTGTCCTAACTACCTGGGCTGACAGGAAGGAATTTATGAATAAAAACAATCGTAGGAATCAGTTGTAAGTAGCCTGTGTTTCATTATTGTACCTCAACAGTAAATGCCCTGCTCCTGCACACACAAAGCTATTTGGTTTGCAGAATGCACGAGTGGCATTTCAGCACTGGCCTCCACTGTGGCAGCTTCCCATCTGCTCTGAACAGGTGGCAAGGGTCTGAAGCAGGAACGTTTGAAAGGAAGATGCTACTGTCAGCACGTGTGTTCCGCTTGGTGGACTGCTGTCCAGGCAGCCGCCTCCCTGTGGGGTGAAGACGTCTGCGGCCTTGTTCAACAAAAGTGAAAAGTGGGTGCTGAAGGAACAGAGGCACAAGGAGCAGGGAGAATAATTAGTCCTGCCTCCAGGGACTATTTAGGAGACTGTGTGTAAAATGGAAGGAAATGCTTCAATTGGCTTGGATAAAGAAAAGCAGGTTTGTTTAAGAAGGAGAATAAACATGGAGCTAACTTTTTTTAAAAAACTGGAAAGGCAACCTAAATAGTGAGTGAGCAGAAATATGGGACTGTCTCTAGGGGAAACGATGTCAGGGGGCAGTGCAGCTTTCTTTTTCCAGGCTGCAGACTGGATGCGTTCCCAAAGCTGTCAGTCTATTTGTATGCAGCTGAAGCAATGGTACAACCGCCTGTGGGTTTGACTTTTTAAATTTCTTTTAAT
This sequence comes from Macrotus californicus, assembly GCA_007922815.1. NCBI lineage: Eukaryota > Metazoa > Chordata > Mammalia > Chiroptera > Phyllostomidae > Macrotus > Macrotus californicus. The sequence continues at coordinate 11,379 of VMDR010020327.1, forward strand.
GAGGAAGGAGGAAACAAAAGCTCTGTGTTGAGAAGGAAGGCTGTGCTGATGTAGAAAAGGGAAAAACAAACACAACACACCCACCCCATCTGCAGTACTGTATTCTCTCCAGAGTCATCTGCCTAAAGGTTTCTTCCCATCTCACCTCCACTTGGAGACAGAACGCAGAGGTGGTGGGGTTTGGGGCAAGCTAATCAGGACCAAATGAAAGAAGGTCTTGGCTAAGGCATACCTTCCGTCAAATTGTTCATCCTGAGAGTTTTCTTAAACTTTTTGTCTCCTTATTTTTTTCCCACTACCTGACCTTCATACACATATGCACACACACGCACACCCTAAACTTTTAGGAATTTCCCCTCTACTTCCCCACTTCCTTTTATTCAGAGATTCTCCCTGAAGAACTTCATCTTGCTTTAAGCCTTGCTTTTTCTCCTTCATTTCCCTTCCTTTTTACTCAAATCAGCCAGCTAGTGCCACCCCTCAGGCTCTAATACACTGTGAAAGGGCCGCTGAAAAGCTCATCCACATTTTTTATTGGGAAAATTTACCTCTTACCACCCCTCAAAATTACAGTGGACCCTGGCATCTGAGAATTTAACAGCTTAGTGCTCAGAAAATTCTTGGTAGATATTAATTCTGCTGAGACATAATTTAAAATATACAATATGTATTGTTTTCAAGATCAGTACCCATTCCCTGCAGCAAATTGGAAAAATAAAGGATGAAGCACCAGTTTGCACTTCTGAAGTCATAGGGCTGCTGGGTTCCCCAGTATAATCACCCAGCCTGACCTTAGGTCCTCCCCTTGTACTCACATACAGAGTAACTGTTAGGAAGTAAAAACCTATACTGTGTTATACATAACCTGGAAATGCTAATACTTGTCCGCAGTTCATCGCCTACATTTAGTACTATATTTTAAAGAATAAATAATATGCTGAGTATTTTCTAATTTAAGAATTTGGAAAGGTCTTGGCTTGGTCAAGGGTCTCTTTCATATTTGCACAGTCACTGGTTCTCCTGAACATATAGAGTGAATCTAATATAGGAGAGGGGCATGAGAACGACATAAAGTAACTAAAGTCAAACAAAGTTAAGTCAGGGGCCTGCTACATGCTGCCTGATATGGACCCTGGCCGACCCATGAGTAATAGCTACTCACCCATACCTTATTGTTTACCTGTACCATAAAAGGAAAACACAAGGCCACAAAATATACCATGTAAAGGCTAAAGTTACTCCCAACCTTTCTCCACTCTCTGTGTCCCACATCAGCGACTTTCCGTACAAAGTACAAACAGACATAAGCTCAACCTCTAGAGATGGTAGAGGCCTCTCTTCCTTCTCTTGTAAGAAGAGTCCACCACTCTGTCTATGGAGTGGATTTTCTTGCTTGTTCTCTCTGCTCAATAAAACCTGCTTTTCCACTTTAACCCCTTGCCTGGTTTGCATCTTCAATTCTTTCCTGCCCAAAGTCAAGAACCCTCTTGGCTCAGGGATGGACTCCCCACTAGGGACTTGCTTCTCTGGCTTCAAGTCTAAATGAGAAAACTTTGGACAAGGCACATTCCAAGAGTTGCCTGTTTTGGGTCTTGCAACTAAAAGACCTCTGTCTGTACTGGGTCTCTCATGAACTTTAGAGAATTCTAATGAACTCCAAAATAGCAGAACCAAGAGGGATGAGCAGGTTGTTGTCTAACCTAAGAGCTTGTCTTCCTGAGCTAATTTAGTTCACGGTAGCCTCATTTAATTTAAAAAAAAAACTCTCTTGGAAACAATCCAGAAAGGAGATTCTATTAGGGGGATCATCTAGCAAATAGTTCTTCTCTTCCCAAAGGTGCGAATTCCACAAGAAAAAAGCAGTCCATCCCAAAGTATGTTTTAAGTTTTTACCTCATAGGAAGAAAAGAGACTAGACAAACTTTCCTAGGCTCTGGGGATGTGTGCTATAGAGAACAGTTTTGGAATCAGGCACACATGGTTCAAATTCTGCCTCCTCCACTTACAAGCTATGTGGCTTGGAACTTGTATTTAACTTCTCAGAGCTTCTGTTTTCCTTATTAGTAAAAAACACTGCCTTGCATACGGAAGAAATCAGTCAGTTCCTCTCCCATCATTAGTGTGCTTGATTTCGTTTTAGTTTGATGATCAGTATCAAGGACACAGGGCTTTGTTCCATGGCAAAAGTAAGTACTAGTGTTAGCATAGGTAGCTAGTTTTTAAAAGAAAGAGAGCAAATGGAATCAGACATTAAGTCTGATTAACTAGGAAGCTGTAGGTTCACACACTCCTCAGGAGATAGCCGCATCCTCCACCAAACAGATGCTAATCCCCAAGTAATCGGGGAGAACTGGCTTTCCAATCTCCCTGGAGGATGACCAGCTTGTTAACTGGGATTACTGGGGGTGGGGGGAGGGAGATAAAACAGTAAAGGAGAAATTCCTTTGCTGAGTGTATGTGTGGTAGAAGCCATGATGGAGCAGGGGAAGGTAAGTACATGCACAGTAGGAACCAGATGATGAAGCAGGGCTTTGAAGCATGCACAGTAGGAAAAAAGAAGGGGAAAGGACTGGATAGGATAAGGGCAGGAAACCCCAGAAAATCCAGGAAAGGGATGGCATAGGGGAAGGTACCAGCACAAGGCCACAAAGAATCAGGAAGAAGATCGGTCAGTTTGAAAGAAAGCTTACCCCTTCCCAAACTCAAGAGGAGGTAATCAAAGCTTAACAAAGGCCCATCTCAGTGGTGCGAGTTAGTGGTGCGAGTTAGTGCTCTCTATCGGATGCAGCCACGTGGGCCTGGGTGTGTCAGCTGATCAGGCTGAAGTGCAGCGGGACAGAGACTCTGCTGGACTCCTGGAGATGAGTGATGGCCTCACATTTCTGGATCCTGACCCTCCTGGTGGGCGCTTGTGCTCATGAGGGCCAGGACTTCTTCCACAGCAGGATGGACGGAGCTGAGCCACCTGGTCGTGGATGAGACACTGGGCACCTGGGGCAAGTCCTTTGTTTTTACTCCAATAAATCTTGCTACTATTGCTCACATCCTCCTATGTATGTGTCCCCAAAGTGCTTTCCACATGGCTCCGCTGAAGAGTCCTATTTCCACTGGCAACACTAGCTTCTATGCAACACAGCAAGGAGATCTTTTTATTTATCGGCAGAGAAAATAACCAATGAAACCAATTTCAAAGTGATTAGTAGAACCAATATTCTGAATAAAACCAGTACACCGTTTCCCTAAAACACCAATTTAAACAATAATATAAGTCAGTTGGAGCTGAACAAGCTTGTTTTTTACTTACATGACTAATGTCCTGCTGGGTTCCTTGTGAGAGGTGCTGGTTAGCCTTCAAAGTAGTCATGAGTAAGGGTATGAATTGTGGTACAGACCCCAACCCCATGGGAAATGAGCATGCTTTCAGACGGTTATCAAAACATGAGTAATATATTGTTTCCAATGGGAAATCGCTACACTGAACACCTTGCCTACATTGTCCTTGAATTCTCAAAATGACCCTATGACATCAGTACTTTTATTACTCCCATTTCTACATGTGAGGAAGTCAAGGCCCAGAGATTTTAGGTAAATGTCCCAGCCTTGCAGTTAGTAATTGGCCAGAGCTAGAACTGAATCCCGCTCTGATTGGCCAGAGCTAGAACTGAATTTCGCTCTGATTCCAAAACCTGCTTCTTAAACGTTATATACTGCCTTTCTATATGGCTGACATAACTTATAAAAACATTCTGAAAGCATGGGACTATTAAAAAGATGTGCCTCATCTGTCAACTAAATTTACTCTAGGATAAAGACATAGACTCCAGAAAGTCTCATAAACCATCTAGATTTCAGTAATAAATGAAACACTGACGGTTTTTTCCTCTGGTCGTGGTTGGTACCCACTATTTGCATCCTGAAACCTCAGAAGTGCTTCTATTTATCTTCTTGACAAGGCCTTTTGCCAAGAAATTTTACTGCTCTCAAGTGACCCATCCATCTCTTAAGGAAAAGGTCCCCACAGCGTCACTCCTCTCAAAAGCCCCATGGCACTAACTAGGAAGGCAAGGCTGGCCCTGCCCTGGCCCAGGGTGGGGGCGTGGAAGGTGTCAGAGGCCAGTTTCTACGAGGCCATCTCTGTTCTTGTTTCCTGGATAAGGTAGAAATGAACTGAAGGAGGTGTTTTTTGGCTATTGTGGCTGCATTACTTATTTTTTATTAAATACATTATTTATGCCCTGGCTGGTGTGGCTCAGTGCTGGCCTGTGAACCAAAAGGTTGCTGGTTCAATTCCCAGTCAGGGCACATGCCTGGGGTGCCAGGCCAGGTCCCCAGCACGTGGTGTGTGGGAGGCAACTACACAATGTTTCTCTCCCTTTCTTTCTCCCTCCCTTCCCCTCTCTCTAAAAATAAATAAATAAAATCTTTAAAAAAATAAGTACATTATTTAATCATCAGTGTAAACACAGATAAGAAAATTCAGAGACATGACCTATTTATCACTTCATTACCTTTAATTTAATTGTTTCTTGGTATTAGTATACATAATGAACATTAACCAGCCAGTCTTAGAGATCCTTGCCAAACATAAGTCGGAAGGATGGAACAGTTAAAAACATTTTATAGCAGGATATTTATTAACACTTCAAACATCCCCTTTGTATAGACAAATATACTGCCCATTTTTCAGAGGGCAAAGCAGAACAATAGCAAAGGGTTTTGTTCTTTCTTCCCTGCTGACTCCATTTGGTCCCTGTTAACCTCCTCTGTAGATTGGTGATTACTTCAAGCAAAAGTGCTTTATCTCTCCCAAATGGACTTTATTTTCAAGTGTTATTGTTCTTTATCTTAAGTGAATCTTTCTGATCTTTCTGAGGATCAAGGGAAAAGGTCCAGAATATGACACAGTGGCATGTGAATTATTTTGAACTAAAGACGTGGAAGAATCAAGAGTAGCAAGAATATTTTTCTGAACTTCCATTCTTTGCCTAGAAGCAGAGCCTTGCAAAAGAATTCAACTGACATAAATCTCCTCTTTGGGAGTTTTGTTACCAGGGAAGATTGACTCCTATCACCTGAGATGACAAGTCAGCACTGGGATAAGAAACTGCCTAAATAGACATTGTCATAAAACTATTGTACCTCCCATCTATTCACCCAAGGGGCTTTTTATGGAAGGAAGGCACAAAAGAACTGGATTTTATTTATAAAAAGTTGTGTATTTACTCTTACATGTTTAAACTTCAGTCACCTTCAAAGTACTCTCCATTTGATGCACTACACCTATCGAGACTTTTTTCCCACTGCTCAAAACAGTTTTTGAACTCATAGATTTTGATGCCTTTTAGTGCTTCTGCCATTTTTTGTTTCACCTCTTCCACACCAGCAAAATGTTTCCTTTTGAGGACTTTTTTCATTAGGGAAACAAACAAACAAAAAGTTGCTGGGATAAGATCAGGTGAATAGGGAGGGAGGAATCATGCTGTTTTTAGTCAAAAACTGCTGAATACTCAGCGTGGTGTGGGCAGGCATGCTCATCAGGAAATGGACAAACACACTGGAAGAGTCTTCAAAAACAATTCACTGAAGCGGAACGCAGCCTCTCACAAAAACGCCGGCTGGTGTCTGGATGCAGATGGGTTCCTAGAACACTCATCTAGGGGCGGGGGAGGTCTGTACTACAAGGGGCCTGCCCTCCAGAAGATAATTCTCTTTTTGAGGGGAACTCCCCCTCATATTTTTCCTAGAAGTCATTTGTTCTCCCCAAAATGTCCTTCTCCTTTTCATCTCCTATTAAGATGGTATATAAGCCTCAAAATCTAACTCTCTGAGTCATTTTTTTTTTGGTGAACTATAGGTACATGAATAAAATATATATATTTTTTCCTCTTGCTAATCTATTTGATTTATTTCACAGTCCCCTAATTGTGGAGAAAATGTTGTATTTTTTTCCTTTTTACACAGGATTTTAAAGGAATCCATAATGTTGCTTCAAATGCCCTAATTCCTGATTCCTAAATGCCTTAGTCTCTTTTCCACATTGCCCATGTAGTAGGCCAGATAAAGGAAAGTAACGTTGCCCACTTAAAATTATTCCCAGGCAGGCACCTTCCAGTCCGTATGATTTTGGGCACAAACCATTACTCACCTTGGCTCTCCCAGCACTGAAATGTGGAGGCAAAGATCTTGAGGCTGCTGTTATTCTGGCTCTTGTCTGAGCCAAGTTACCTGGGAAAAAAGGACAAAAATGTTAAAGTAGAGAAAAGT
>VMDR010020328.1:0-17650 GCA_007922815.1 Macrotus californicus
TAAAAAGTTGTTTTATCTTGGGAAACATACTGAAAACATATACTGAGCCCTTAGTATGTGCATGCATGTGTTATGCATGCATTTAAATACATTGTTGGGTTTAATCCCCTAAATCACCAACATGAGACAAGAGCTATTATTATTCGTGCTATTCAGATGAGAAACTAAGGCTCGGAGAAATTAGGGCAATCATTTCTCTAGTTCAGTGGCAGGGCTAGGACTCAAGAGCCCATTCAGTTAGCTAGTATTTACCTCTGAGTCTTTCCTTTTTAGATTGCATATAACCAATGCCTTCATTTAAGAAAAATAGTATTATTTTTTGCATGATTATCATCCTAGTCTTCTTCCTATGAACATGTCTCAGTTTATCTGTGCCCAGTATCATGCAGAATTTTGCTTTCTTATTGCTTTGTTCTCCCTTGTTTCTTGGTTTAGCTCTTATCTTCCCTACCATAAAGAAGCCAAATCCGAGATATAAATATGTGAGTTTGTTTGACCGTTGTGACAGTTTCTTTACTAATCAGTTATTCAAGTGTGATGGAGGAAATTCCCCTAGCTCATATCCTGCAGTGCCATCGAGCGACCTGATTTATGTTTTGCTTGTTCAGAATGCTGAGATGTGCAAGCGTTACCGAATAGCGCCCAAGATGGGTTACCTTTGCCCAAAGAATTTACAGCCTGTGTGTGGTGATGATGGCCAGACATACAACAATCCATGCATGCTCTGTCATGAAAACCTGTAAGTATACAAGTCCCACCATCATGTCTTCCAGTGTAAAGGCTCTTGACAACAGTATTTGCCCACAGTAGTGAACTGATAGCAATTGGAGGTATGCTGTAACCAGTTTACTCATCATAGCAGTTCGAAATGTAAATTTCGTGATCATCATTGTTGTATACTATACAGGAGATTTGATGAAATTGCCTAGATACATGACTGAGTGGAAGGGAAAGGATAAAGTGGTGGGGTTACAGTGATTAGAGAACATCTCTGTAAGCTCACGTCCAGTCGTGGGAGTACGAACGTCATCCATCCATCCTCTGACTAACAGAAAAAAGTTGAGAATCATTGCTATATAGATTCAGCCCAGCCAATAATCGCTAATGGACCTTATCACTACCTGATAGTCACAGATTTCCCATCCTCCCTCAGTCTTCTTCTTGAAGCAGGAAGTGGTCTCATGCGTAAGAAAGCACACTGGACCAAATGGCAGACCTGGTGTCTGCTCTCAGATCTGTTACTACTCGTGCCTTGGTGGGCCTATTATCTCGTCATTCTGAGACTCAGTTTCTTCTTTGGAAAAGTGGAGACAGTTTTCTGAGCCAACTGGCTTCCCAGGGTTATTAAGAAGAATCTTTCTTTTAAATGAAATACAAAGGATTCATTTTAAGACTTTCACTATGGCGGTAGCTTTTTAGTTGTTTTTCTACTCAAGTGCTATCTTACCTCACCTCCAGTCACATGCCTCACCTCTTCCCAGCCTCCATTTGACCAACTTTAAGTGAGAGCAGGGCAGCAAATCCTAACTTTTTCACCTCACCCCACCTCATGCTTACCTGGCAATCTATGTGCATTCCATCCTTCATGGGACCAGTATGTGAACTGTAAGCAAGGCCCAGAGTGCCAGGATGGGCTTGATATCCTGCTTTTAAATCCTGGAAAAATATTTTAATTTACACTTATTTCCCTTTAAGTCAAATAATTCATAAAAGAAAAAAAGCCACTCTACAGTTCACATACTTAGAATAAAATCTGAAGCTGAGAGCTTTATGTGTTCTCATGTCTGTAGGCCAGGCCCTTTCACACTCACCCTGCACTGAATCCTCACTCACTGCCATGGAGTGGTGCTGGCTTCATTGAGCAGAGGGTGAATCTGAAGCTCAGAGAGTGCAGGTAACTTGTTTAAAGTCACAAAGCTAGGAAGGAGATCAGACAAGATTTTAACCTTATTGCTTTGGGGATAATACAGTTTTCCTTTCTCTCCACTCTATTACTCTTGTATACAAAGCCAGGAATTCCTTAAAAAATTGAGAGTCAAAGATTCCTTTGATAATATGAAGAAAGTTACCTCTTTCCAGAAAAGAAAAGAAAAGAAAAGAAAAGAGAAACTGATTGGCATTAATAATTCATATGCATTATATCTATGGACACATTCATCTCTTCAAGTCCATCCATGGATCTCATGGAGTTTTAAGTATTAAGAAATCCCTATTTGAGGAAGGAGTGCAACTATTCAGCAGTTTCTTACTGTATAATGCCTCATCTTTAGCCCAGAAATCCTTCAACTTCTCTTTATTGTAAATGCCATCCATGCTCTTCAAGTACTCTATTAACTATATAAACCTGTAACAAGTGAACATCTACTTCCAGGGAACTTTACAGTGAGAAATCCCAATGATGAAAATATTAATAAAAGCATACCCCAGGATGGATTGTTTATCTAATGATGAAGAAACTGGAAGTATATATTATGAACAGAAAATTCAGGCTATCTCAGGCAAAAGGAAACAGTACTGGTTTCTGCTGATGTAGAGGAAGCTATAGGGAAACTGTTTCAACTTGAGCGATGCCCAAAGACAAAATGAACTGCCTCATTAAACAGTGAATTTCCCATCACTGGAGTCAAACAAGCACATGTTTAATATATAATATTTCTTAAGAGGCATTAAAAGTCATACCCTTTGAGCCTTTCCAATTATAAAATTCAGAGTACATGTTGTGTCTTGTTATGAAATATACCTATATATGTAATCTATATTCTATATCTATTTTACATTTATGTAAATATGTCTATATGAAATATATTTTATAACCCCCAAGTCACATTATAGGGACTCAGTAAAGTCCAGTTTCTCTCTGGGACCCCATTTTCCCATCTGTAAAATAATGGCTTTTGGGCTAGATGATCTCCAAGTTTATTTCCAACATTCAACAATTCTGGGAGTGTAGAGGTGAATGAAATGTGACAGAATAGATCCTGGGTTGGGAAGCAAACCCGGAGCTAGATCAGAAGGGAGACTCACCGTGGATGATGCCTCCGAGAAAATGAGTTGAATGCAAATCTCATGCCCTACCCTGTAATGTCACTTCTGGTTTAATGCCCAAATATCACCCACATCAGCCCTTGTTTTTTCCTTTTCCCCGTCTTTGAAAATTACTCTATTCTGTTTTAGAATGCGCCAAACTAACACACGCATACGCAGCCAGGGGCGATGTGAGGAGAATGGCATCCTAGAAACACCTCTCAGCCTGCCAGCATCTGTAAGTACACCGGAGTCCCTGATTGCAGTGTTAGAACCAGTTGGTGGAGATAATTAAGTAATTACTGAAATATGTGGGAAGAATAATATAGTGATTAGCATTTTTAAGGTGTTTCCTGGAATCCTTAATAGACTCCTTAGTAACAATGTCCCTAACATAATTTCACCGAGCACGTGTTCTTCTCTGTGCTCTACAGTAAAAGATGAGACAGAGGCCAAGAGAGATCAGATAGCAACCGCACTGGATTTAAACCATTTCTGTTTCACCTTCATATCCTTGCATTTTACATGGTGTGAAATTACCTCCCAAAATGAAAAGTTGACCTTTTCATTTAAATCCCCATGGGGACACACAGTACTGTTTCCTTTTGACACACAGTGCTGAGTCTGACTGTCTCCCTGGTGATTGCAGTTGAGGAGTCTCTTCCTTTATGGAGATGATATGTAACTTGGGGGAAAAAAACTGGGAATATTCAAATAAAAGAAAATCTTTTGTTACCACATAAATATGGGTTCAAATTCCAGCTTTTGATGTGCTTCGTATGTGAGACCTTTGGCAAATCACATCAATATTTAAACTAAAGGTCTTACTGAGTTATTGAACGTTTTCAAGAAACATTGACTTCTAAGCACTTGGCACAGTGTCTAAAAATTAATGGCACTTATTATTATTATCACTATTATTATTATGCCTAAGAGACCAAAGTATGAACTTAGAGAAACAGATCCTGGCGCAGTGCTTATTTTTAATAATTTTAATGAATTCTATTTTAATAAATTTATATTTGATAGTCACCAATATATTTATATTTCATTAAAGCAAATAATAGTTAATAAATACAATAAATAATTATTTATTGTTATCCACATTAGCATTTTACTCCCTCCCACTGCCACACAAAGCTTTGGAAGTAATGGAATTGGGAACTATTCTGCCAGGTTTGAGGATCTTAAGTAACATCAGGAAGACCATCTTCAAAGGAACTACTCAGTGAGCCTTGTAATGGGAAACCAGAAAAGCCAGGAGCGATAAGCCAGCTGTGTCCGGTTTCACACTAGCAGCTGGAGGGCAGGTGGAATAGGTGGACACGGGATGAAATCGGGAGATCTTCCTTGCTCTCTCACGTGGGCGTGACCAAGTCCTCTCACTTCCCTGGGCCTTTACACATTCACAAAGCGAGGGTTTAAATTTTTTCTCTAGTCCCGGCATTGTGTTTGCTATCTTATTACCTATAAACTCTTAGTGGTTTCCCCTCATTTTATCGCCAGCACATACTGTCTCCTCACCTCACAAACATGCCTGGCCACATAAATAGCAGAACAGGAAGGCAAAAACAACCTTTGTACGAGTCCTACAGACCACATCTTAGCACACACCTTGGTACAATCTCATTTAGGCACCTTGATGAAAGTTGTGAGACTTCAGGAGGAAGTTGCCATAGGATAATACTGATAAGATGTATTTATTCATATAAGGAAGAACCTTGCCAGGGCTAAGCCCAGGTTTGTCAGGGAGTTCCTTCCTTTCATGTTTGGGTGTTTCCTTTCCATTAGAATTATGTAACAGGTATTATTAATAATAGGAATTATATATGATGTTAGCTGATAAAATATGTCACTAGAACAAAAGGTGTCCCGGGCATGGTTTCAGTTCCTTCCGAATGACTCAGTGCTGTGATTTCGGAATCACCGAGGTGGTACGGGTGGTCATGGCTCAGCATGGCTCCAATAACTATTATGCACTCATATGCTGGAGGTTGGAACCTATTGCCTGACCATTTTCCTGGATAGAAGATTCCCTAAGAGAGTCTGGACTCCCAAGAAAAGAATAAAAGGCTAAGAAGTCACAACTTGCCTGGAAAAGTAGATTGAGGATCCTGGAACCCATACTTGTGCTTGCTATCTAAGAAGGACTTTCTATTTTATAGTAACTGCTAAGATTAATAGAACCTGTTAGAGTTTCATGTGCCTCTTTCTTTTGCATCCTCACAATAGTCCTGTAATTAGGGCAGGGATCATTATCTTTCCCGTTTTACAGAAAACCATCCTAGAAGAAATACTGCAACTTACCAGTTATTCAGTATTATATCTTGAGTCAATGCAGCTTTTCTGACTTGATTTCTTATGTTCTGCCACCATTCCTTAGGGGTCAGGGGTCTCTGAAAACCCAGGGCTCTGGAAAAGACATGACCTCAATGAAATAAAGATTAGCTTCTTTGGCAGGAAATTGCTTATCTTGCCAACACTATTTTGTGAGACCAAAAACGGACACATTCTCAATCCAGTGAGAAAGATTTTCAAGGCTCTAACAAGATCATAGCTTATCACTCTCAAACCAAAGGGAATCTCACAAGTTTATTTCCGTGTGAAAGCTGAAATGGAGATTTGAGTTTGCAATGACACTGTTTGCAATGACACTGCAATGACAGGGACTCTGGGTGATAGTGTGTAGTTATAGGGCAGAAACCCTCCCTGAGGCCCTCACCCCCCTTTAAAAAATGGTGTTGATTTAATGTTTTAAATATTGATTTAAATAGTATGTGAACATTGGATGAGTCCAGCAAGGGAGATAGCTGATTATATTCTCATGACCTAAGACAAACCGGAAGTATAAAGAATGAGCAGTAGAGGAATTGGATTTAAGTCCTGACCAAATGTGAGACCTTGGCACGTCATTAACCTTCACTGAAGCTCAGTTTCCACCTCTGTGACATGATGTTCCTAACAGTTATCTCTCTGCATGAGGACCACATGTAATCGAGAGCAGGGTTCATTTTTGTACCTATCTCAGTAGGTAGTATGTACGAGATGCTCCGTAATTGAATTGAGTGAAATGTGAAAGGGATTTTAAATTGTGAGCTCTTGGCAGAGTGCAGGAATCTATGGCTCTCTTTCCCTATGGTCTTAATGGGACCATTAAGCTCTAATTGTGTAACCCACATTTGTGCAATGCCTCTGAATTCCTGCCATCTAACCTGTCCATCTTCTCTTCTAGAACAAATGATGCGAGGGTTGGTGAAAGCCATGAGGGAAGAAGCATATCCCAATTCTGGATTGCCTACCTTCACCATCTGTATATACAGAGAATTCTTCAGAGCTCATCTTATTCACTGTAGAAAACAATAGAGAGCTGTTGGGGGAATGGACTCACTGACTTTCAGTCTTCCCCATCTCTTTCCTCCTGTATCCTGTGAAGAGAGGGCACGGAGACATCCCCACCCAGTCTGTGCCCTGCAGATCTCCCGATCACAATATTGTTTCTGCCGTTATTGTTCAATAAACGTAAACCCAGCAGAACACCCTTTCTGGGATTTCTTTGCCACTGCCTAATACAAATTTGTTTGTTTTTTTTTTTATAAAAGTTGAATAAACTCTACCCTTTTGTCTTGCTAAGCCCGTTGGTGGACAGAAATTGCTCACTTTTTTTTCTGATTCAAGTTGTTGTCATAATGGGGAACAGAGGTAGGGAGATATGGGGTCCCCGGCAGCCAACAGCTATATAAAGCCAACCAGCTATGAACCAACTTCACCTTTACTATCCGTCACCTTACCAGCTCCTCAATCTAGCATCTCTGTTTCCGTGAATAGTATAACTAACCTCTGTTACATAAGCCCCGTCCGATGACACAAACCAGTAATTTCTCTCACATCTAATCATGTTGCCTCTTGACAATATCTCTCTCAGGGCCTTGGTTTCATAGTCTGGGAGGAGACTGAGGAAATGAGAGTCCCCAGTGTGTGTCAGTCTCTAGGTAGCACTGTCCAAAATAAGTATAATATGAGTCACATATGTAATTTCAAATTTTCTCACAGCCAAAAAGAATGGGTAAAATTAATTTTAAAAATGTGTTTTATTTAACCCAATATATTAAAACTGATATTTCAAAATATTATCAATATCAACTGTTTTTACTAAATATTTGATATTGAGGTATATTTTATACTTCCAGCGCATCTCAATTTGGACCAGTCACATTTCAAGTGCTCAAGAGCTACGTGGGGCTGGAGGTTACAAAACTAGACCATGAGCTAAAGCACATGAGAAATAAGCCAGTCAGTGAAAGACAAATACCATATGATCCCACCTATAGGAGGAAACTAATGAACAGAATAAGCTAATGAGCAAAATAGAACCAGAGGTATGGAAACATGGAACAGACTGACAGCGACCAGAGGGTCGGGGGCGGAGGGTAACAGTGGGAAGAAGGGGAAGGGGCCAATCAAGGGACATGTATGAGCAGCCTATGGACATGAACAACAGGGTGGAGGATGACTGTGGGAGCCGAGGGTGGGCTGGGCGAAGGAGGGCAAAGAGGAAAAAATTAGGACAACTGGGAGAGAATACAAGTTTTTAAAAAATGAGATCTTGGTTCTGAGAAAAATAAAACACATGAGGAATCTATCAGGAAATACAAACTTTAGAGAAGGGTGGATGGAACAACCAGTAACTGTCCTGCTCAGAATCTCGCTACTGGCGCCTGGTGACGGTGCCCAGGTATGTTGTGCACATTTAGGCTCTGGGCTGGTGCTGACACTCTCCGGAGGGAGAGTCTGTGGAGAGTCCATCCTGGTTCACCTTGTCCTCAGCTACAGAGGACTGTGCCCGGAATGGCAGGCCTAGTCGGATTTGGGAAGTTAATTTTGCATTTTTTTCCTTTGCTCTTTTTAGTTTAGATAAATTGTCGCTAGGCTAATTATAGTAGGATGGGGTGACCGTTGTCCTTTTGAACTTTGTAAAAATCAGTCAGTTTCTATGGTTTCCCCCCTCTGTTATCATTAAGACAAAAGAAAGAAAGAGGCATGTAAATCCTTTTTCAAGCACGACCATGTCAGTGGAAAGGTGAGGGAACAGCGCTGCTGTTTGGCAATTCCAGGATGCAGAGGGTGGGCTCAGAGATTCTGTAACGTGGAATTGTCCCTCCTTCCTGGTTATTCATAGGAAATCCAGAAACTCTATTTTCATGGCCAAGACTTACTGTTTTCTGAGATGTAGTTGCTTTCTTATACCATTTTAACGTGTTAATGAGATATAAACAACAAACCCTCTATACTTCTTTCATTATTATTACTTTGATTATAATTATGAACACCAGGGATATACACAAAAACATTGTTATCCCACCCTTAAGACTTAACCAATCCGTGATAATCATTCTGAACACTAGGGAAAGAGTGTGGCTTAGTGATAAGTTCAGGGGGGACAGAGTGGTCTGGAAGGGGATGAGATGAGGGGACGGAGAAAGGCCCAGGCACCCAGTCAAGGTCAGGGGGAAGTGGGGATGAGGATGTAGAAGTCAAGAGTGAGATGAAAACCAGGGAAAAGAGAGTAGAGAGTGGACCAAGAATCAAGGCTCCTAGTTGCAAGTGTGAGTGTGTTGAATGCTTTATGTGAGATGTTTTTAAAAGCTGAAAGCTGATTTTTTTGAGTGAGAAATTAGACATGAATATAAAATGTCAGTGTCCAAATGGTCACAACAAAATGATGACATTAATTATCAAGTACACCCCCAAGTCAAGTCTCCTTTTATCACCATTTATACCCCTTTACCTTCTTTTACTTTCCCCCACCTCCTTTCCCTCTGGCGATCACCACACTGTTGTCTGTGTCCGTTTTCTACCTCAGCTAACCCCTTCACCCTTCTCGCCCAGCCCCCAAACCCCTCCCCTCTGACAGGTGTCATCCTCTGTGTCCATGTGCCTGTCTTTACTTTGTCACTCCAAAAAAACTGGAACACACAATACAGTATACAGATGATGTATCATAGAATTGTATATCTGAAACCTATATAATTTTATTAACCAATGTCACCCCAATAAACTCAATTTAAAAAGAAACGGCATAAACAAGATAAAAAAAATTAAGAAACAGCCTTTCAAATAGTCATCTGTTCTCATCACACCTTTTCCATATAAATTGTCACTGTGCTAAAATTCAGAATAGAAACTGTTGGAGGAGACATAAAGCAGCTAGAAGGAAGTGGGAAATGGTCAACAAAGTTCAGGAGAGATCAAATAAATAAATTCATACATACATACATACATAATCAATCAAATACGTTTCTGAGTTGCTTTTTGAGCTACACCCTGATGGACAGGAGGCGAATCAAGACCACACCCATCTATCTCACTGAGGTTTCCAAAACCAGCCCTAAAATTCCAACCCAGGCAGGTCCCAAATGATCTCGAGATGGAACTAAAGACAGCAAAGCTATTTCTCTCACCTTTTCCTGGTCACTGCCACAGACGACACATTTCTCCATGACACTTCCGAATCCGTGTTTAGAATATGGGTATTCACAGATCCACCCCTGTCAGACTCCCTATTTTCTCATTTGAGGAGCTCACTTGAATTCTTTCTCTCTCTTGCACTTGTCTAGACGATGGGGGAGCAAACTTTTTCTGTAAAAAACCAGATTAAAAAATGTTTTGGGCTTAGTGGGACCTTTAGTCTCTGTCACAACCACCTGGTGCTGCTATTGTATAAAGAAATCAATGCACATTATGTAAATAAACACACATAGGCGTGTCCCAACAACAGTGTATTTACAAAAAAGAGGCAGTGGCTCCAGTTTGACTGTGGGCTGGAAGCCACTAAGGGGTAGGAATCTGTCTCTTCCCCTTCTTTTTCGTTTTTCAGTTGTTGTCTCTTTACTCCCTTGCAGGCTGGTAAATGCCAACCACACTTCTCATTCTATGATAATGGGAATTAAGAAGTGTTGGCATTTCTAAATACTTAATGTGTGTTTGAAACTGAGGGAGGCACAATTTGATGATATTCCTTCTGACCTTTGTAGTTGACTTTGACCAAGCCAGTCTCAGATCTCACACACATAGATAATGGTAAATGAAGGGAATGTGTTCTCAGATACCACTCCCTCTGGCCTTTACTGGTGACGGGTGAGAACTGTTTCCCTCACAGATAAAAGCAAAACAAGACATTTTGTTTTTTCCCCCTGACACCATTTTGGCACATGGATAGATCTCTTTTCCTTTCCAGGATTGAAATTAAAGTTCCATCTCAATATGTGACTGTAAATCATTCTTCAAGCATGAAGAGAGAACAGAGACAAAGCTTTGTCTATTGAAGATCAGTCTCAGGAAAATAAATCGCAATATTTGTTTTCCTTGATGGAATTTTCATTTGGCCATAGAGGTCCCTCTGGCTTACTCTGATGTGCTGATTTCCTCCAGGCCAGGCTCTTCCAGTACATGTAAATATCTTCAAAACCTATGTATATCTTACATTTACCTTAATTTTCTTCATTAATGAATTTTAGACCCTTTTCAATAGCCTAAACAGACTTGATTGTTGCCATCAAGTCTGTTTACAGCTCTTTTCCTTGTTTAATCTCCAAATAGCCTCTTCAAAACACAGATCTTTTCATTCCCCAGGTTAGACTTTTGGAAAATTCCTACTAAGCAGCCTCGCTGCACTAGAGCAAAGCACAACGAGACAAACCAGAAATCTAGGCATTGTCTTCCCCTGCTCTCTTTATCCTCTGTAGTGTTCATCACCAAATGTGATACACGTTTGCTTCAAGCCATCGTCACCCTTTCACGACTGACCACAACTGCTTTACAAATGATCTTCCTGCTTCAGTCTTGGCCTTTTCATTGTGCTCTCCACTCTAAGCCGAGTGATGATCTGAAATCCGAATTTGATGGTATTATGCTTAAAACCTTTAAGTTCAATAAAGACTTTTCTAGCTTCCAAGCTGAAGTCCAAACTCTTCCTAACATGCAGGACTTCTGTCCACTCCTGTAGCTTCGACTCTTGCATTGTCTTCCTTACCTTGAATAATTATCCTGAACTTGTTCTTACTTGTCTCCTCTTCCTTGTCTGCCACTGGTTCTTCTCCCACTTTTCCTTCTCTTTCACGAGATCCATCTCTCCAAACTCTAGACTAATTTGTTCTTGCCACAGTCAAGGTAGAGCTCATTTTTGGAAACCTATCACCTGTTTTTTTTTTTCTTTCTCAGAATGTGAATTAGTTATTTCTTCATTATGGTCCCCTACATCTATATCACCAGCTATCACTGTTTTGTGCTTGCTTATTTGCCAAGTCCATCTCTCTCACAAGACTATGACTTCCTTAAGCAGAGAGGTCGTGTAGTGCTCTGGTTTATGTCCCTGGGGCCTAGTGCCGTGCCTGGCATGGAACAGCTGCTTATTAAAAGTCGTTCAGTGAGCCTAGACACTTAAGAATTTTAAAAGAAAGTTGAGGACCGACATGCTCAGTGTTGGCCTACGACATAAGCCTGCAAGAATAGGGGAGGACCATTATTGTTCAAAGAATGTAGAGATTTTTGCCTTCCTTTTCTGGTACCGATGAAAAAACGCTGGCACCCATGGTTAGAAACAAACTAGTTACAGGAACATTTGAACTTATGAGATGCGTCTCCCCATCCCCAGGAAGGCTAGATTTGTGAGGTGTTTCTCAGAAATATTAGCAAACGCTGCAGCTACAAAAGAATGCTAAGAACAGCATGAGGCCAGAAAAATATGCTGCGAAGTGTATTATTATAATTAACATTGTTCTTTCAACTAATTAACGGCGTCTTATCAGCTAAAATATGGTGTATAGTAATAAAGACAATATCAATCAGGAAAAGGTTATTTTTTAAGATGATAAAGTCTTAGATTGACAGGGCCACAAGAAAATTAGAGATGATTTATTCAACATATTTAATATAAGGGAATCCTGAAGCAAGAGAGAGAAAGTAGTTTTCTTAGCTTTACTGAAATGAGTGTAAACGAGAAATACAAATTCAAGGACATGGTTTTTTAGCGCATGTTCCTTAAACCAGTCCCTCCAGCCTTATGAACCCTGGTTTACACTCTTCATGCAAATAATATTACCTATCTGACTATGTTTTGGGACAAGAAGAATGGATTTCATATTCAGCGACCCTAGAAAATTGTTCATTTTCTACAGAAACTATCACTTCTGGAATCCTTCAATGCCAAATCCCTGGAACATACGGCAGGAGATAGCATACCTGCAGAGTTTTTAGCATAGAGTAATGGGATCAGCAACGAAAAGTGACCTCTGATGGTGTGATTTACACAAAAAGCGTACATAAAATGAAAAGTCACCCATTTACTACAGTCTTATCTTTGGCTCCACTTTGCTCCTAAAATGTTAAGTGAGAAACTTGCCAGAACTGTTGCCAAGGTCTCCAAAAAATGAGTTATTGACAAGTTGTATCCACAAAAATTATTTGCTTATATCCCAGCCTCTGATCACAGGACAAACATTAATGAAGCAAGCAGGAAATGCCACGTCCTTCCTCACCCAGAGGCTGTTCCTGTGCGCTCACAGGAGGTGCAGGCAGCTGGGTGAGTCCAGTGTTAAGTGCCCACTAAAGGACTTTCGGTGGAGCTGCCTAGCCCCAGATTAGCGTTGACCTGGATGCACAAAATAAGATGCTAAAGAAGAATGAAATTTTGATAGTCATTTCAATGTATGTCAAACAAGAAATAATAACACAGCATCAACAATGAAAGCAGTATTTAAAAACTATTATTTAGTCTCCCTTCTCTCTTTCCTTCCCTCTATCACACAACTAGCATAAAAAGAAGTGTGGGATGTTTGAGGTAAACTGAACAAAGGCATACAAACATTATAGGCAAGAAATTACACTTTGCGGCTTGAATACTTAGAAAGTAGACAAAACAGAAGGAATACAACTTTTAAGAAAAATGAGAGGGACTGCTGCTGGACTTCATCCTGAAAAGGCAGAAGACATCTCACAAACCCTAGATTTGGTGATTCGAGCTCAAAAACAGCCCTGTCTCATGTGTGGCATAGAAACCATCTGTGGCCGGCGTGGACCATCACGGTGTAGGCAGCAACCAAGAGTGTCCAGACCAGAGGGCCTGCTCTCATTTTCTGAGCATGGCTTAAGCATCTCAGATCCTCATAAATTCCAATAATGAACGGGACCAAATCTTCCCAAACCCAGGCAGAAGGGGGGTGGGGGGCAGAATAAAATGTAATTTTATTTAGAGACAAAGAAGGACTAGATAATTTTGTACACCTGCATTTATTGATCAAAACTCACACCTACTATGCGTGGGACCATACTGGGGTGACTAGGGAGTCATGCCAGCACATGCCCACATCAAGGGCTGGCTGCTCTAGAGCCACAGCTAATCAATTTGTTTGAAGCAAAACCCTTGAGCCTGTTAAGCAACTGCTAATAGAAATGGGTGTGGATCCTTTGAAATGACTTTCAATTTCTGCAATGTATTGTGATGATGCCGAGTTCACATGATTCTCCATACTGTTTTTAAATCCTTAGATAATTACTGAGTAGGTGGCAAGAGGAAGAAAGAAAAACTCAGTCTTGTTAGAGTCTCATTTGTTGATGGGATTGATTTATCTGTCCTGTCTATGGGAATTTCCAAAAAGGGAGGAACATGGGAGGTAGATTCCTAGACCATATTCTATGGGAATTTTCAAAAAGGGAGGAACACGGGAGGTAGATTCCTAGACCATATTCTATGGGAATTTCCAAAAAGGGAGGAACACGGAAGGTAGATTCCTAGACCATATTCTTGAACTGTGAATTACAAAAAAAAGAAGAGAACAAAATATAAAAGATGTATTTTTCCTGAAGAGGAAGGCACAAACAAATTAAAACCTGGTTGGTGAGAGATTAGATGTGAATGTGAACATGAGAGAGGAAATGAAGATTTCTAAATTTTCCTGGGTTGGGTTACTGCTGACAAACAGTAGAGTGAAATGGAAGAGAAGCCATTAAAAATAGGATTTGGCATCAAGTTTTCTGGGGAACATGTTGACCTTGAAGGTGTTCTGGGGTGTCCAGAAGGTCATGTCCAGTAAGAAATGGAGAACTCAGTCTAGGACCCAGGCGGCAGGTCCTCCCTTACCTTCTCTGGGAGAGTATTAGAGGCAGAAATCTCATGCGGACATGGAGCTGGGTGGCGGTATGAGAACGTATGACAAAAAAGGAAGAATCTTGTACCAGTTGCAGGGGATCTGATTCACTGAGTGACCTCACACCCTTTTCTTTCCTTCTTTTTTTTTTTTAAGTTTTGATTGGAAGTTCTCAAAAGGATTAACATGGAACCTTGAGGTTTGTGGTGAAAATGCAGGTACTCTTGAGCCCTGTCCTGATCCTATTTAAGTTACTGCCTTTAAAAATACCTGTTTCACTTATTACGGGCCCCACAAAATGACATTTGGGAAGAAAAACATGTTCCGTTTCTTAATTAAAAAACAACAATGAGAAGTTGGAAAACCACAGACCCAGATGCTTGCGCAGGACACCACCTGCTCTGACATCCTCTGAGACATTGTCCTTACTTCTATCTACTTAGAGATGGTCAGTCTAGTGAGATGCTTCACTATAACTTGGGAAGATCATCCCATTCAGAAAAGCTTCTGGAGAACATTTCTTGTGTTATGTATATTCCAAACATTGATGAAGTCTTGAAATATGGCTGAGGTATAAGTATTCAAATTTCACAATGGTGTAAACTAAAATTATGCAACTCTACCTGAGGGAAAGAGGTAGTATTGGAAAATGGAAAGTATGCATGAGAGAAACACTCCTTAAAAAATTAGAAACAAATGCAGGAATTGAGTGCTAGGTCATAAGATCTGAAATTAGAAGATCTAGTTTTGGTCAAGATTCTGTCACTACATTTGGGGGAATTTGCTTGATTTCTCCAATCTTTGAGTTTGTCCTTTGTGAATGAACTCTGTCTTAACTCTATCTTCTGGAAAGCTGAGGCGAGGACCACATTAGATACTAGGGATGAAAGCGTTAAGTAATTGGAAGTCATTGGGCCTGTATTATTGAAAAAAATATTGGTTATTTTAGACAGACAGGGGATTGTGTTAGACAGAATATCATGGTTATAACCTTAAGAGGCATGAGACAGTATGCTAAAACCAGAATTTTCATTATAAATACCCATTTTATTTGTTTAAGTAATATATCTTAATAAAGGAAAAAAAGCATTTGGGGGGAGAAATAAAGGGCTAGGATTTTGTAGAACTAGCTGTCCCCACTCTGAACTATGCGACTAAATAGAATTCATTTAATCTCTCTGAGTTTTTGTCCCATCTGCTAAGTAGCAGCAATACTGGTCTACATAATTCACCAGCTTAACCATTTAACAAGACTTCATAGAAGCAAAGTATCTTCATGCTCTAGAAAAGCAAGGTGTCACGGTGCTAACTATTCACGTTGTCTACTACTGTACATTTGAAAGACATGTCCTCATTGCTTTTACTTTCTACATTTCAACTTTCCTACATCTAATCTAACCTTTTAAAAATTTTATTTAAATATAATTGGTATATATTACATTAGTTATATTAGTTGTGGGTATATAATATAGGAATTCAACATTTTCATATCTTGCAATGTGATCGCTCCACTAATTCCAACAGTTACCTGTCACCATGCAAACTTATACCTTTTACACATGTCATTTTATGGAGTGTCTCTTATTTTTCTGAAAATACTAGTGATGAATTGGGGGTGGAATTGAGAGATCTCACTGCTAACTTGACACATGTCATTTTAATTTTCTTTCTTTCTACTGTATCTATGGTCTATTTATCCTCAAATATAACCATGCCATTGTATTTGCTGAGTAATTAAAGGATTATTACGCAAAACACCTTTTGGTAGATGAGTTACAGGGCGTAAGTGTTCCAACTCTATAAATCAAGATAATAAGGAAGCTTTCCTTGACAAATGAAAAAAAAAATGCCCTAGCTTGGGTAAACAGCCAATCATTAAAAAGGTCAATTTTTAATGAGGGTGGGACTCTGCCCTCACATATGCACTATATATATCTGTAAGCATTAGGCAGACCATTCTCCCTCTGTCTCTCTCTCTGGACGTGTGGCCTCCAGAGTATCCTTAGCACCCTCATCCATCACCATGATGAAGACCATCACTGCTTTTGCCATCCTTGCTCTAGCAGCTACCACATGGGCTGTCTCTCCACCTGGTGAGTTAAAATTCCTTTTAAATACTCATGCCTTTATGTTAACTGCAATGTATTCAGCTCTTAGTAATTACAGAATGCTAAAGTCAGAGGAAAATTTAGAAGGCGTTTACTTGGATTGATTTGACTGACAAAGCGGGGATGGGTCAGACTTTCAGGAAGAGAAAGAGAGATGGAAAAAGAATAAAAGGACTGCATGCTCTTCACTTAGTCCCTGATCAGGATCCCGCAGGATTCTGATTTGCTCTTTCAGAAACCACTCATGTAATTGTGAGATCATCACCCAGCCCTACCCTAGGCATGCCCACAGGAACTCTTGGATACCTGGGACAGCCCTTCCTCCAATGACCAGAGATGCCCCCATGTTTTTGCCCAGAGATCACATACATGTCTGTCTTCACCCTGAGTTGGTCCTGAGTAAAGAAGTGACCTCCCCTAGGTCTGGCCTGGGCAAAGGATGTTGGGAAATGGTTTTAGTGTCTGTGAACAATGAATTTAGCTTTGCATTTCTAACTGCGAAATTTGCTCTTTCTCCAATTCCTTCTCTCCAATTGCATCTCATTCCACTCGCTTCCGGAAATCAAGCAATAGGAACAGAGGTGAGCACACCCTTCTCTGTGTGGTCTTTGTGAAAATGGAATCAGAGCCAATGTGCCAATGGAGCTGGGGAAGCAGTCAAATTGGCTCCCGTTGGACTGAAGTAATTCCTCACGGGGTCATACTGTTCCTACTTTTCTTGTCCTGGTGGTGTTTCTTTTAAAGGTTGCACAAAGAATCTCCTTGCAAAAGGGAAGCAGCACATAAAGTAAATTTTACTTTTGGGTAGTATTTTAAACTTTTCTGATTATTTTTCACATTCATTATTCCTTTGGACTTGCCTTACAACCCTAAAAGGGGAGATTAATATTTCCTTCTTAAACAGCCAATTCTTATGTTCCTTAAGGAATGTTCCCAGGTCTGATTAATTTTTGTAGCACAGCACCTGGCCCATAGAAGATCTTCTAGACATGTTTGCAGAAAAGTTGAAGAGGCTAGCACTTTTCATTCTCGTCTCTCCTTACCATTTTGATACGAGAATGACTAGAGAATTGAAGAAAATGTAGAGTATTAATTTTTCTTCCAATTTACAGGTGGACTGCTCCCAATACACGAGAAAAGGCGCCAGGATTGCGTGTACACGGATACTTAAACCAATATGTGGCTCAGATCAGAAAGTTTACAACAATGAATGCATGTTTTGTATGACGCAACAGTAAGTATGATGTTCGGTTGGGAGCCCTCCCTTCCTTTTAAAGATCACAAAGTCCACATTGGCCGAAATCTGCTTGGTCTTTAAAAACCTAGTTTGACAAATTCTACCTGTTGTCAATACTCTTTGGGCATTGCTTTGTTAAA